>JAEQBA010000705.1:0-28580 GCA_019434445.1 Phalangium opilio
CAGTAACACTGATCAGGCCCTGAACTATGAGAAAGAACAATACGACGGTTGACTAAAGTACACTTGATATTACATCATTTTGCAAAACCGCGAGTAAAAATCTTACTGTCCCTATTGAATTTGGCGCCTTTGGTTTTAGAATAATTAAAATGTTCCACTGCGAAGCGTGCCGGTCTCCAATGGGGATGTAACGTCTTTAGGAACCTTTTAAAACGCAAAACCATACACGTACTCTCCCAAAAGTAATTAATGTAATGATAAAATGTTTTCGGGGAATGGAATTGTGGTCGAAAAGCCGAGATAAGTAAATTTTTGAAATTGATTACCAGTAAAATAATTTATTTCAACGGAAAACGGTAATGGAACGTTGTTTTTTCTTAAGCATGCATTTAAGTTTCAATTAAAAAGAAAAATTAATATCTGAACCTTCAGACAAGTGATAACATCAGTCTTATCGACACTTTTTAGGTCTTTATTCTAATCAAGTCATTTTTGATTAATTTACACTCTAGCTTTGTAATTTGGTTTGTGTTTAACAAATTTAAGGTTTGAAAATTTGAAGTTTTTAATATTGCTGTTCCCTTTCCTTAATCCCCATTTCTTTACACGTTCGGTACATGACTTATCTTGTGGGATAAACAAATGCTTTTCCAGCTTTATCTCCCATAAATACCATAAAACTGTGCAGGTTTGTTTACATACGCCTCCGTTTCCACACGGACACTCATAATACCCATCTAGAATTGATCCGCTAGTTTTCTCTAATTTTAATTGGATTGAATATCTTTTGGCCAGCTTATAAGACGCAACAATTGCACTTTTCACAAAAATATATGTTTTGTCTTCCCCTGGATCACAGAAGAACAGACCTGCTACTTTTCTTGCTTAAGCATACGATTTCCATCTTCAAGATGTTTCTTCGCTTTATGGTTTGTGAAATAATTAACAACATCTGCTATGTTAAATTGTAAAGGCAAGCATTTCAACTGCTTGGTCCATGGTCCCTTGGGGAAATCCTTTATTGGAACTCCTGTTGATACTCTCTTTTTTAACGTTTTCTGAGGATTCTCATCACAATCTTCATAAACCTTGTCCCTGTTTATTTTTTATTCACTTTAAACACAACATAATTTGATAATAATAATAATAACCAAAGTAATAATTACCTTTTTGGTGGAGTATTTTCAGTGGATTTTAAAATATCCATGACGTGGCATATCAACAACTTACAACAGTTAAAAAACCCAGGCCTAACTTTTAGGGCGTCTGCTAGACCTATAAGGTACAATTCGTTCAGTAATATAAATCGGTTACATAGACAGGACGTACTGTCCGCGTTCAATGTCTGGCAGACCTGTTATAGGAATAGTACAAGTTTCCAATTTTTGGCGAAAAACATGGGGGATGGAAATATGGCGGATAGATGGAAAGGCCTATTAGATTAATCCGTCCCAATTATAGTTGTATTAATTTATTTATGATATTCTTAACCATTAATAAAGATTTGTTATGTTTGTTCAACAACATGTATAATTCACTACATAATAGACCACAAATTCAATTCCTATTTTTCACAAATATACAAGCCAACTAAGCTTTGCGGTAAGATGCCTCTACATTTTGAGAGGTTTTTGTGCACCCCTTAATCAATACGGCTCGTCGCGCGTTGCTATAGTTTAAACTTGTTAATTTCCCAGCTGTTGCATATTTCATTTGGCTGACTAGAGTTTCTACCCCAGAGCCGTTGAACCGAAGAGGATAAATGTATTTTGAAGGATGGCGCGTCGTGAAATCTTCCAAGTAGTCAATGAAACCACAAATAGATATTTGAAGAACCTCAAATGTTTGCCATGCAAGAAACTTGGGGTTATTTGTCATATTCTTACTATCAGTCATTCGTTCAATCGCCCAATTTTCAAAATACTTTAGTCCATTTAACATGGATCTTATGGGTGGCGACTCTAGGCTATAAACTCGTTCCTTAGAGAGCAAGCCTTCTTCAAATATGTCATGACACGCTTTTAAAAAGTCAAAGCAAGCCATCACATTTTCCCAGTCATTTGGGACGTCTTCATACGTTGGATTGGCATAATTGTAAAGCTTTCCCATCACTTCCATTTGTTGCAAGATTCTAGCTGGGGTAACATTTAGTTTCATCCTGGAATCACGGTCAATATGGGATTGCAGAAGACGCTTGTCCTGAACCAATTCGCCACTGTCCCTTCTGTCATCTTCCCGCTTTTTCATTTCAGCATTTTGTTTCCACCCAAATCTTACACCTTGTTTTGTTAAATCTCTAGTTCCTTCATCTTGGGAATGATTTAAGGCGTTTATCATATTCTTTAGTTGTTGGCTTGGGCACACCATCCAATAAATCCATCTCTCCTGGACACACTAATTTCTTATTTTTGTGGTGAAACGGAAATTTAATGATCCATCTTCATTCGCAGAAGGTTAGAGGGTTTTGCTGATACCTAAACTTTGTCTTAGGGAAGAAATTTTGCTGCTCCCTCCATCGCAAACGAAAACTCCTACCTCCAACCCTACAGAATGGAATGCGAAAACAGTCTTCAACAGTGTGCTAGTTATAGCTGCATGAGTGACTGGCTTCGAAAACATGAAATAGGGGCCTGTAATGTCAAAAGATGTAGTGGTGCAGCGCCAAAGATATTGAAGAGCATATTCAGCTTCCAAAACTTCCGAAAGGTTTCTGACTTTGTATAAATCTTCTAAAGACGCATATTCATTGGGATCCATTGCAGCCCCCATAAATTCACCATTCGTTGAATTCCACATTAATTTTCCAATGATTTTGACCTCATCAAAAATCAATGCGCCTTCCTTGACAGGATTATAATATTCAGGGTGATCTCCTACGAACTCATCAAACCTTTTGGATTCCTTTTTGAGGTGAACAAGATCGATTCCTGGCTTACTTTCAATCTGTCTCACTTTGGTCTTTAAGGTGTGAGTACTTGGTAATTGCAAAAAGTCAAATGATGCAAGAACCTCGTACGCTGCAGGTGAACGAGAATAGACACTGAGCGCAATTCTATAAGTAAGTGGACTCCATCTGTTCCCTTACGATCCTTTTCTACATTTTTCCTGATCATTCAAAAAGTCATTTTTTGTTGAGGGTTGACTGTTTAGCTCCCATGCTTTTCTTAATGCCAATCCAATAGTCTTGTTTTTTTTCATGGCTTCACTAAATATTTGATAAAAATCGTTACGTCCTTTCATGTTAATTTCAGCAACAATTTTTTTTCATTTCCCCATCGTGTTCTTGGTTTAGTTCCAAGGAGGTCGCTTTAAGTTTGCTTTCTAGATCCTTTACTTTTCGAACTAGTGATGATCGTTTGCGTTTAATTTGCAACAACTTTTTTCGCTTGGACTTAGGAGTCAAAATGGTAATCTTGCATCGTGAATCAACAGACTGCCTCTTTAGTTTGGATCTCGGGGTGACTTGTTCTTTTTTCTTTTTGCAATCCGTCATGTACCTGAAAGTAATGTGTTATGTTATTCCCAAGTCAAATTCAAGCTCCACTGCTTGGTGGATTGTAAGCTTTTACCAGTTAAGGCCACGACAATTTGCACATTGGTACAGCCTTTCCCGATTTTTTTCTTTAGCAGCGTTGGATGGAGGTACAAACCACACAAAACACTCAGTAGCTTGAAAACGCTCAAATGGATAAACATGTTTTTTAAGCTTTTTGGTACATTCCATCCCCATTGCTTCATCCTATTGGAGAGATCCATTGTTTTTTAAGTATTAAGTCACATTTAACAATGACAATACATTGGAGTTCATCATGCCTTCCTTATTCCAGTACAAAAAACGTATTTTTTATCCAGTGAAGCCATGGCATTGGTGACTATTTCCACATTTAGGGTTTGAGTTTCAAAATTGTAGTACTTAATTTGTTCAACACCTTTGAAAAGTGTCAATATTGACAAGGTTCCATCACAAGAAAACAACAAGCGTCGCGGAGCATCATAATAATTTGCTACTGCCAGTAACCCATTCCCCTGGTAAATCTCAAGGTATTCCACAAGTCCATTATGGACTTTATTTAAAATTCTAATAGAATATCCTGCTAAGCATTTAATATGTCAAATTATTCATTAATTATTATTATTGTGAGGTAAACTAAAGGATTTACATACATTGACTTAAACTCTCTGTAAATGTTTTTAAAGCTAATATGGCTGGAGAAATAAGTTTTAATTCACTTAACGTCATATCAAACTCAGTGGCTTCTGTTGAAATTGATAGACCTTGTCTTCGGGTCCAAAACTGTCATCGGTTTTGCAAGTCTCTTTATCCAAATATAAGTTTCGTTTACGATTATTTTCAACTAAGTTTAAACTATTAAAGCAATTTATTTCTTCCAATTTCTGACATGGATTTATTTCTTCCAATTTCTGAGATGGTACGTTAAATCCAAAAATCTCCGTTTCAGTTTCAACATTTCTTATGTTTAAACCAAAGTCTGTCTGGATTACAGCGCTAACTTTCACTAAGCCTTTGCTCTTTAACTCACTGCCACTGGCGCTGGTTTCATACGTTTGTAAACCAACATCTTCTTTAAATACTACATAAAAATTACACTGAGTTTGCTGGTTTTTGGAAGTTATTGCATCCAATTGCGCTTAACTTTTCTTCCGTGGCATTATTTGCTTTATTAATTACCTTATTATGTCAAAATATTGTAGAAACCGTTACCGGAGTCGGCAGTTACCGGACTGTAAAAGTGCAAGAGCCAAGAACCCGATATTATGACCCAAAGCCCACTCGATCCGCGCTCCCGGACGCTGCTCTGCTCGCGCAATAGCGCTATAGCGCGAGCAGCTTGCGTCGTGATGCGCGTGATCGAGTGGGCTATGTATGACCAAAGACGCGATGCTTAACTAGATGACGAAGTTTTCTTGGCTCTACTTTGTGAGCCTTTTTACGCATGTACCTGTGCTACGGTCGTGAATGTAATCATACGCAGAGGGGGGTTGGCACTATTTTGAAATGAAGCGGGGATTCTCATATTACACGGCGCGAGGAAGAACCTATGAACTGTACTTTTTGTTTTTATATATCTATATACTTTTTGTTTTTATATCTATATACTTTTGGTTTCTGTAGGATAATAAGTCGTAGCAACAGCGGTTGATTGAAATATTGGACTAGAATAGGTGTAGGTAGAGATTGGTTCTGTAGGGTAATTAGTCATATTATCGTTAGTTGAATGTATATTAGATCCTTGACTTATTGCACAAGAATAGTTGTAGGCTGTAGTATAATTTGTCATATCAACGTCGGTTGATTGACTATTAGACCCTTGACCCAGATAATAGATGCAAATACTAGGTGAAAAATTCAGTGCTATGTTACATAGCATAAGCTGACTATTTTCGTAAGTATTATTAGGATTTCCTTTAGGCTCACAAACTAAACGATAATTATTTGTTTGACTTGGCATAATAATATCACAGTTATTGTTTGCAAGGAATACGTTTTTTTCCTGTAATTGGCCATTCTTATCAGCTTTTCTGTCGATTGGTTAGGTGCCTGCTTTTTGGCCTTCCTTAGTTGCTTTTTAGCTTCACTTTTGGCTTTCGCAGCCTGTTTCTCAGCTGCCTTTTTGGCTTTAACTGACTGTTTTTCGATTTCCTTTCTGACTTTAACCGCCTGTTTTTCTGCTGCCTTTCTTGCTTTGGCTGTTAGCTTTTCGAATTCTTTATTAGCTTTAGCTGACAGCTTTTCAGATTTTTTCTTGGCTTTAGTTGGGAGCTTTTCACATTCTTAAGATAATCGGCTCACTATCCTTTTCTGTTAGTTGTTTCACTTTTTTCTTGGACCTTTGAGTTTCTGGCCTTGATTTTTCTGTCTGTTTTATGTGTTTCTCTGAATTCTCCAAAGCTTTGATTTTCTTTTTCAGTTCTGCTTTTTTGGCAAATTGGTATAACTTATCTCGGAGTAATTGACCCCCTAATTGTAAATTTTTACAGTACACAGATAAAAGTTCATGAATCCTGGCGTGAGTTACTTTTGGGGTCCATACTTGAAAACATAAATTTACGCCATCATCAAACAGCTGGTTTTGAATGGTGAGAGAGGCGACTCCATCCATAATAGTTTCCTTAAAAAATCAACCCATATTAATAATTATACGCATTTGTTAGGCCTAATTAGACTTTTATAAACTATAGACTTACCATAATAATATTTTTCCATGTTCTTTAAACCCATCCTTAGTTGAAATCCACCTAATTGTGCCATTTAACTCAGTTACATAAGGATAGAATGTCTTCTTAGGGTAGCACATGCCTCCTCTGTCCCGTTTCACTAGTTCAAGACCGTAAAAAACCGGGAGCTCCTCTAATAAAGCATGAATTGATGTCGAAAGAATCGAAAAAAATGGTATAATCACTGATAAAATTTTGCGACAAATTTATATGAAAGATAATAAACAGGCTACTGAAGAAACACTTTCCCAGCCATCTGATCCCATTATAATAGATATTGATTGTGAAATCTTAATTAAGAGGCCAATGCTAGAATCTGAAGGATCAAGATTTAGAGTTTTACTGGAATATAAATGGCCGTTATTAGATAAATTCTTGGTACAGCTGTTTGAAAAGTTTTTGGAAGAATTGGACGTGAAACTATTCCTAGAAGCATTGGGATCGTGTATTTACGATACTGAAGTTCTTATGAAACAAAAACATTTTAAAACTAATATCCCTGTTAATACAGTCGTTGGCGTTGATCCAAAAATTGTTGAAATTATGCGATTGATATTCGATTTTTTAATTCCACTATTTCATGCAAAAACCAATGTATTATTGGAATCTGACCACGTTAAAAAATTTGCACATAACGATGTTTTGATTTCATTCGTCTCTAAATATCTCAATAAGAAATGTGAATATAATTCAAATAAATATAGAAATAAAAGTAAGGTTTTCAAAGAGAGTTGTTTGAAGTTATGGACAAAGAAGCCGTAACTTTGAGTAAGAATAAACATGAATTCGGGAAAACGACCGACAAAAAGACAAATTTTACAATATTGAAGGAATAAAATTCCAATTCTAAATTTCAGTTATACGACGTAGATAGTATTGCAGAATAAACCTTCACTTCATGGTTGCTGAAACTAAATGTCCAAGAGCCTTTGTATATATAAGTACCAGACGTGCTTGCTAATGTCGCGATAATGAGAAAGTGGCGCAATTCTAGAATATTCGTACCAAATCAAAACAATAATATTTCTACGGTTGCTGTTGCATTTTATGACATCTTGTCCGAAAGATTTGGGGACGAAACACAAATAGTGTTAGATCCATTGCATTTCAATAACGTTTTCCTTATAGTGAAACACATGTTTCGCTTGCCAGTACATTTATTACAAATGAACAAACGTATGATACGTTTGAAGCTAAAGATAAAGCAAAACAAATGAAACGCCAATACATCGAAAAACGTAAAATATTACGATCTACCCAGATCGATGAAAATAAAGCTCTTGAAAATGATACACAAGTGCAGAGCTCTGCTAATTAATTAGTTAGCTAATTGAATTTCTAATTAATTAGCAACATTTACTAATTGAAAATGGTAATTGAATTTTAATTACCTTAGTGCTAATTGAGAAGTAATTCTAATTAATTAGTATGAATAGGAAAGGTAATTATCTAATTAAAATTTAATTAGATTTAGGATTAACTAATTAGCCAATTGGATTTTCAATTAATCTTTTAATTTAGTAAAAACTAAAAATCGAGGAATTAACTCTCGATTGATTTGACAATGCCGACTCAATTTATAAAGGCCCATGCATGCCTCGTGTTTTTTAATTTATTTTCGCTTTTTCGAATTCGCCAAAAAGTGCCGCACAGCGACTTGGCGCTCTTCGAAACAGAGGATTCAAAATGTTTTCGCGCCGTGTAAGAGCCAATAAGGGTGAGGGAAACTACGGCTATGCGGTTGAGGGGGGTGGGGGAGTAAACGACTGTTAGGAACTCTTTGGAAACGGAGTTCTCGACTGTTTTTATGTGGAGGAAATAATTTTCGCAAAGGTTAGTAAATTTAACTAGTTTATGTTTAAGTTTCTTATATTATGAGATATAATTAGGGACGGGATTTAAAAAGTTTAAATAATTGTAGACTAAAGGGGAAGAGTGTGATATTTGTCATTGCGATAATACCGCTTTGTTACAAAATGTTAATTCTGGTCATTCATAAGATATTGTAATTGTTGTAATGATATATGTTAGTTTCTAGGGTAAAAAGTTTTTTCATATCATCATTTAGTCTTATTTCCTCTTAATTTTAAAAATTATGCTAGCAAAAACCAATATTTTAGGTATCATGCATTTTGGCGCCAAAATATCTTTGGCGCGAACTTTAAATTCATTCAAATATTTATACAACAGAAAGCGCCACCTAGCTCCTGGGAGAGGCGGCCGATAAAAGGTCCGGTCCCCTACTCCCGAGGCACCATGCATGGGCCTTTATAAATTGAGTCGGCATTGGATTTGAATATGAAAACGGCCTTATTATATCGATGAGGAAACCTTAGTGCTACTCTTAAATATTTCAGCTCCTCAAAACATGAGAGAATAATAGTACTAGTAGAAAATTTCGTAAATCATAACTGTCCCATTTCGAAATTTCGACTGTTTTTCCTACTCGAATTTATAGCAGTGCCCATGGATTTACTACTCAGAGTCCATTATAGGAACTGTGGCAAGAAAATGAAGAAATGAGACAAATTTTATTATGACAGAGGGCTCGAGGCTTGTCTCATTTTTAGTGAATAATTCACGGCTTCCGTAACCGTTTTTCAATGGCATTAAAACATTAAACTTTGCATTACCAAAGTACTAAATCCATGGGCACATTTAAACTTTTATGTTTACTTATTGTTTCTTTTTTTCCTTAATTAGACAAGTAATTAATTAGAAATTAGTAATTCTAATTAATTAGTTTGATAAATAAATGGCTAATTTCTAACTGAATTTAATTAGTTTCTATGTCTAATTGCTAATTGGCTAATTAATTAGTTCATAAATATTTACCTAATTGCTAATTCTAATTCAATTAGTAGTCAGCTAATTAGCACAGCTCTGCACAAGTGTATACGAAAATCAATACTTGAAGTACTCTAAAAGTATTGGAACTGTCACACCTTTATGTAATGAAAAAGGAATAACAGAACCAATTGATTTCGAAGACGATTATTGAATTTTACTAGACTCAGAAATAAGAGAAGACAAGGAACCTTCTTCGAAGTCTCCACCAAAATATACCAAATAGAGAGCTGCAACTCAGTGGAAGAACTCCGAAACCCGCTGGGTTCCGCGTTTAAGCGATGGGAACTCCAGGAGTTGGAAATGTTTTTCTGAGATAAAATTGGAGTTGGGTGGCAGTGGAAGTTTTCGTGTGCGGAGTTGGGAGGCAATTAAAATAATGATAATTATAATTGCGGAGTTGGGAGGCAATGGAAAATTATCTTAAAACATGGAAATCTACGGAGTTGGAAAACTTGAGTCTGATAAGTGGTAGGGCTCCAATTTAAAAGCGGACTTTAGCGTTGTTTGTCTTCAGAAGCTTCGTACAAAATTATTTTTTCATCCGTAACCCCACGTGACACGTCCCCTCAGTGAGTCTCTCACACAATGGGGCCGCGGGCGTTTTCCTTTTCTCTTAAACCCATTGACAAGAGTCTCCTTTCTAGCTTTGAGGCATATTAAAGTAAGGCAGTAGGCGTATTGCCAGGCACAACTAATAACAGAATGGACTCTAGTGTTAGTATTTCTTGATTCGTGAAGTTCGTGGCCTTGTCCTTCAAAATAGCAGTTAAGAAGCGAATCAGTCCGATTTTAATTAAATAGCTAATTTAAGGAACTAAGCGTAAAATAAGACCCAACGACAACGCGTAGCACCTTTCCCCCAAATCTTAAGTTTTTATGTCTAGAAGAATTTTATGAGTATATATTATTTCTTATTTGAAAATGATAATTTATAAGCACTCGTGATATCAATCTCAGGTCAAATTTGAAAGAAATCTAATGTGCTACACGTTTTACTTGAACTTTCTATTCTTCCGATTCTAAAGAGTAAAGAAATCTTCCAAAGACTAGAAACTAGAAAGGTTTTAATGGAAGAAGTTAGAAGGAGTTTAAGAAATTTTTATGTTCATGGAAGGAGTTGGGATGAGTTTAAGAAATTTTAATTAACCCAAATACTCGGGAATACTAGGCTTAACTATTCGCGATTAATCGGGTGGTAAACCTTATATTCGCAAATAGTTAATATAAAGCAATGAGAAAAACATTTAGAAGCTCCTAAATTTCGAAATCCTCTCCTCATTGGTGGCCAAGTATTTTTTAAACTTTTCCTAGGCACTTGATGGTAGTTTTTGATGGAGGACAAATAAAATCGGGATGATTTTTTTAAAAATAAGGTGGGTCTCTCTAGTGCCAAGGACCTAAATTTATGGTAGTCGAACTTTAACCGAATAGTCAGTTCGGTATTCGATATTCGTATCGAATAGTGAAAATGGGCTTATCGAATACCGAATCGAATAATTTGGTTCGGTATTTGGTCGAATTATTCGATTGAAACGGTTAACCGCACACCTCTAATTTAAGGCTATACAGTTTGTCAATACGCTATAAAGTTTACAAAGAGTGCCACATAAACTTGAGGAATGCCTGCTTCATTCAATACTCGCGGGATACAGTGGCCATGACACTTTAAGGTGCTATTTCTAGTTTAGCATACGTTTTTCCTTCTTTCCTAAATCGTAGAAAATATGTCCTTAGCCCACCTATTCTCTCCCGAACATGTCGCGATTGATAGCTACAATAGTTTGAAGCGCTACACCCGAAGCTGGCAGATTAACAGCTATATGATTAGCCACGGTTATACCAGAAAGAATGACAACATTGTATAGAAAACCCTGGTTGCTAAAGTCTTGTCTATGTACATGTATAGGTACAAAAACTGGTTCTGAAGTTGTAAGACTAGTGAAAGTCAGGACCAATACCAAGGGGTCGGCCATTCATGAAATCCCGTACGCTACCCGCGAAATTCAACTTTAAAAATCCGAAATCAATGCTGATCTGGAAATCCCATAAAAATTATGAAATGAGCAACGAAATCAGTAAAGAAATCGCGAAATCCATTACAAAATTGAGGAAATCCAAAATCAAAAGAAATCACAAAATCCGAGGAAATCACGGGAAAAACCTCAAAATCCAACAAAATCAAGGGAAGTATCCAAAATCTGTCGAAATCACGGAAAAAAATCGCAGAATTTGACCAAATCACGGGAAAAATGGCAAAATCCGAAGAAATCCGTTGGATTTTATCGAATTTTGAACTCAAATGAAATCCAACAAAATCCGACGAACTCAAATGAAATCCAACAAAATCCGACGAACTCAAATGAAATCCAACAAAATCCAAAGAAATCAAATAGGATTTCGAAATCCCGTACACTTTTTCCAAAACGTCCGACCCCTCCACCATCATATACTGAATCCTTACAAAGTTTTTATAAAGACGAAGTTTGAAAAAATATTCTAACTATACATAGTTTACACGCAAGGAGGATTCATACCATTTGCACAAGGAGACCAGGCAACTTAGAGCGTAAAATAGCGGACGATTTTACGCTCTAAGTCGCTTTATCTGAATGGTCTCCTTGTGTCTCATGCCTGTAAACTATGAGTGTCCACTTGAAATATCGCGAGTGTCCACTTAAAATATCGCGAGTG
Source organism: Phalangium opilio (assembly GCA_019434445.1). Classification (NCBI taxonomy): domain Eukaryota; kingdom Metazoa; phylum Arthropoda; class Arachnida; order Opiliones; family Phalangiidae; genus Phalangium; species Phalangium opilio. The sequence goes on from JAEQBA010000705.1 coordinate 11,779, forward strand.
TCCACTTAAAATATCGCGAGTGTCCACTTAAAATATCGCGAGTGTCCACTTAAAATATCGCGAGTGTCCACTTAAAATATCGCGAGTGTCCACTTAAAATATCGCGAGTGTCCATTTAATATATCGCGAGTGTCCATTTAATATATCGCGAGTGTCCATTTGAAATATCGCGAGTGTCCATTTAAAATATCGCGAGTATTAGCCTCGACTATTCGCGAGTATTAGCCTCGCCTATTCGCGAGTATTAGCCTCGCCTATTCGCGAGTATTAGCCTCGACTATTCGCGAGTATTACCATCGACTATTCGCGAGTATTACCCTCGACTATTCGCTAGTATTGGCCTCGACTATTCGCGAATATTGGCCACGACTATTTGCGAGTATTAGCCTGACTATTTGCTGTAATCTAATCTATGATCTAACCGTTATCTCAGTACACAACCTCACAATAGGGCGTCACCCAGGCTGTAATCTAGGCTGACCTATTGGGCCTACAGTCACTCACTCTCTCTGTAGCACTGAATAAAGATAGATAAATCTATTATCGGCTCCCTGTGAAATATTCAATTATTTCTTTGTATTTTTTTTATTTTTTATTTCTTTCTTAACTATCAAACTCTAAATTCAAAATCTTAAAAAACACCTGCATAAATAAACTACCAAACTCTATTTTAGCCATATCGTAGTATACAATAGGCTCTTAGTTTGACCCGAGCCGTAGTAGTAGTAGTAGTACTAGTAGTAGTCAGGTCAGACCCGGGAATTGAACCCGGGTCGCTGGCGCAATAGGCAGACATTCTACCAACTGAACCACAGAGACTTGATAGAAACTCCAAGTTTTTTATTATTTATTTTTATCTCTAAAATGTCGGGGTGATGTGGTGTGGGGTACCTCTTAATCTATGGGGTCGAATACTTTTGAATTTTTATCTGTGGGGTCGGATACTTATGAATTTGTATGTTTGGGGTTTCTATATTTATTTTCTTTTTATGTATGTGCTAATTAAATAGATAACGATTTTCCCCGTTTCCTATCGCGCTCCTCATGTGTTTCGTTCTCGTTCGGTAGCTATCGTCATCTATGTTATGTTTGACTGGAACGTTTTGGCGGTTAATTCAAACATGGGTTTAGATAGAGCTAACATGGTGTTAAATGAGCGTTATGCGTTTGTCATTTTAGCATTGCTAAAGGTAATTCGAGGGGATAATCACTAAAATGCGTAATCACTATAACTGAACTTTCTCTTTCAAAAGTTTCTGGGCATAAGTCCTTGTTAGAAATTTATAAGATGCGATAAGTGTGCATCGGCATAAGTCTATGTTGTAAACTCATCGAGGGGATTATCACTAAAAACTATCTGTTCTTCGATTCGCCGGAATAATAGAATTACAGCACAAGTAAATTTATACGGTTATAATTTTTATATTTATTTTCTTTTTATTTATGTGCTAATTAACTAGATAACGATTTTTCCCGTTTCCTATACCGCGCTCCTCATGTGTTTCGTTCTCGTTCGGTAGCTATCGTCATGTTATGTTTGACTGGAACGTTTTTGGCGGTTAATTCAAATGTGGGTTTAGATAGAGCTAACATAGTGTTAAATGAGCGTTATGCGTTTGATCATTTTAGCATTGCTAAAGGTAATTCGAGGGGATAATCACTAAAATGCGTAATCACTATAACTAAACTTTCTCTTTCAAACGTTTCTGGGCATAAGTCCTTGTTAGAAATTTATAAGATGCGATAAGTGTGCATCGGCATAAGTCTATGTTGTAAACTCATCGAGGGGATTATCACTAAAAACTATCTGTTCTTCGATTCGCCGGAATATTAGAATTACAGCATAAGTAAATTTATACGGTTATAATTTAATCACTTTTTAGAGTAGGGAATCGAGGGGCTATTCACTCTGATTTTATGCACGGTACATCATTTAAGCATTGAAAAAGATAGCGCTATTCACTCATTAGGGTAAGGTATAGAGGGGTTATTCACTCATTAGGGTAAGGTATAGAGGGGTTATCCACTCATTAGGGTAGGGTATAGAGGGGCTATTCACTCGTACGATATGGCTACTATTACGAGCCCTTGGGCCGTCTTGTTTAAATCATTTTATCCATTTACGTATAATTATGAATCATAGTTCCATATCCGATGGCATCGTAAATTTTTTCTTTTCCATCGCAATTGCATCCAACTCCTAGGAAAGATAATTTTATAAAAACAGAACAGTAAACGCCATTTGAATATTAAATAAATTTTTAATTTATACCTCGAGAAATCCGTATTATTATTGTTGTTGAGGAGGGTACGCGCCCTAGCACCGATGCCAAAGGCATATTGTGCATCCTCGTAATCAGGCCTTGAATAGGCCTGTAGCTGCAGCGTAGCGAAGAATTCGCTCCACCGTGAGAGAGGAGACCCTCGAGGGTTCTAGGGTGTGTGAATCAAAATATTCTAATCTAAGCGAGGCGAAGTAGTCGCACTCGCAAAGTACGTGAGCGGATGTTTCTTCCTTCTCCTGACACGACCTACAGAGAGGGTCGTCGGCAAAACCCATCAGATGGAGGTGCCTATTAAGCCGACAATGCCCGGTCAAAAGACCGGTGGCCAGCCTAATATCCCATCTGCCGAGCGAAATTAGGTCCCTAGCACGAGACCTGCAGGGACCATCGACAAACAGCTTTGTCTGTCTCTGGCCCTCCATGCTGTGCCAGAGCTGGTTTTGTATGACAGTCAACCTGTCATGCAGACACCGTTTGACGTGCCTGTAGGGGATGGGGACGGCCGGCTCCGGCCCCAAGAGCTTGGCCTCCGCACCCCTTTTTGCAAATCTATCGGCTTGCTCATTGCCATAATATCCGCTATGCCCTGGCACCCAGTACAGCAGAACCCTGTTGCAGGATGCCAGTCGCGCACCAGTTGAGAAGTAATCTGACACTGGTTCAGAGCGTTCAGGGCAGCCTGACTGTCAGAATAAATTCTCACAGTCCGTCCGGTATACCCTTTGTTAATACAGTAATCTGCGCAATAGCAGATCGCGGCAATTTCAGCCTGGAACACACTAACGAAGGTGCCCAGGCAAGCAGAAAAGCCGACCCTTGTGGTTTGACAGTAATAGCCGGCGCCAGCGCCGGAATCAGTCTTGGAGCCATCGGTGAACCAAATGGTTTCACCCCCAGTGCCAAGAGGCAGCAGGTTAGTCCACTCTGCCCGACTGGGGAAGTGGATGCTGAATGGCTTAGTGAAATCAAAACTGTTAACGGTTTTGTCAGAGCACATCGTAAGCGACGGCTCAAGTGCGGCGTACTCCCGAAAGAGCTTCGTATGGCTGTAATCCCAAAGTCTTGGAACCCAACAGCCACTAATGTTGAGCCTGTAGGCTCCCATGACAGCCTCCTCCTCAATGAAGAGATGAAGAGGAAGCATGTCAAGGAGCACCTCCAGGGAAAGAAATCCGTAAGTCTGATGTAAGAGAAAATATTGTTAAAAGGAACTGCTTTTCTCGGTTTCGTCCAGTAAATACTTACTTGTACTTGAAGTATCTATCGGGAAAAGGTTTTTCATATTTACCAGTGGCGGCCGACATCTGTGAACTCCTTTACGCAATCAATGAATCGCTCGCCAATAAACTCTCGCGAATCTTAACGCAAAGATTCAAATAAAACATCCTAATTGTTTATATTCATCTGTTCTGTTTAAATGTATGCTTTAGAAAAACGAACTATTTATTTATTTATCAAATATAGGAGGCAATTCTCTAACTTTTTAAGCAAGTTATCGCAAGTGCTAACTGTCGTCTAAAGGGTTGATGTCAACCTCGTGTGTTCTATGAGAGCACCAGATCTAAGTAGGCTATTATTTATGTGTCATCAAACCTTGAACAAAAAGTGGCGGATGTCTCGTGAATTCCGCTCGTGCTAATAAAAAACAAGCTGGTCAAGTTAAAATTTTACCGTCTTTAACTATAAAACAAACGATAACTTATCGACCTGCTTAACCCTTTCGATAAGATATCACCCTCGTGATAATTAAAAACGCTAAAATTTAACATTGACAACCTTGTTTTTATTAGCACGAGGGGAATTCACGAGACATCCGCCACTTTTTGTTCAAGGTTTGATGACACCTATGACTTATCGCGACAAATCGAGGTTGACAACAACACTTGAGACGATCGTTATCACTTGCGATAACTCGTTTAAAAAGTTAGCGAATTGCCCCCATAGTCTAAATCTGTTGCCAAAGCGACGAAGCGTTGTTTCGTTTCCTTCCGAGCCGCGCGCCACGTGAATACCTTTGTTTTCCGCAATTCGGTTGCTGATTTACATCAATATTGCCAATCACCCTAAACCATAGATACGGCAAGAATGTTTTGTAGAAAACGTTTTTCATTATGTGTATTGCCATACTTCGCGTTTCACTTACTTTTGCTCTTGACCTGACTTGTTTACATGCAAAACAAAACACTAGAGGAAAACTTTGTATGATTTCCCTTGAGGTATCTCAGAAGCTAATTGAAAGGGAATACGAATTTACAATTTCATATCATATTTTACCACGAAAGTGGTATTATGTTACACTTTCGAGTCTCTACTTTCAAAATATCAAGTTTTTGATAAAATTGAAATAATTTTTTTTATTTTTAAAACGCATTGAAAAATCACGAAAACTCAGTTTCAATATATCAATAATTTTGTCTTGTCGAGCTTGTTCGCCCGTTTGATGACATCACTATGAAGAGAGGAAAAAAGCGCGGGAATCCTACACGCGTCTTGAGCTTCTCGTCAGTCTAATTTCTGGGTCTGATAGCGGAGAGTGGCACCATCTCACGTGAAAAATATAACTGTGACGTCAGCCTACGGGAAACGTTTAGCCTTTCATAAAAAGTGGATTTCAAATCATTTCATATGAAGCATTCTCAAATGCATTTTGCCAAATAACCAGAAATCGGAGATTTAAAAGCTTGGTATTTCTGAATTCACAAAAATTAATTCTATATTTTTTGTTATATAAATCAGAGGTTTTTCAAAGGAAGCTTCTCATTCCCATTAAGCTCATTGTCTTTCTTGAATAAAAGGAATTGTGTTTGTTTGTCGAAAATCGTTAAACGCACCATTTAGTTACAAGGTTTATGACTTTATTAAATGATAATTCGAAAGTTATCTGGCGGAAAAATAATGATGAAATTAATTTCATTTAGCGTGCGAAGGAAAGAAACTAATCATGACGCTCGACACGAAAACCAAAGGAGATTAAACCTAGCTACGAAACGTCATGGAATTGATTGAGTACATTGGGATAGAAATACATTTCTACGTAGGTAGAATTCGGGTAAACGATATGGACCCTTAAAACAACCACCGGGCAAAGACAAGTGTCTTAATCATCTCTACGGATTCAGGTAATTACCGTATTGCTCCAACTCCTTCATTTTTCGAAAGATAATTTAGACGTCAATAACCACATCATCGTAGTTAAGGTGACGTTTTATTGATGAGATAAAAGTTTCGAGATGTTTAAACCGTGTTTAATGTAATGTGTTTGTTTACAAAGAATTACCAAAGCAACACCAACAAAAAAATTATGGTTAAATAGTATCGGTGTATTTTCTGTCTTTACTCGAGTCTTCACGATAAATTTTATTCTAGATTTGTGCTTGACATACATCATGTCGTCTGATGACGAACATTTGAATTTAGCAAAACGAAATGGAGTCAATTGTTTTCAATGTCCGGTTGAAAGTTGTGAGATTTTATGTCGTTTGTAAATATTTGTCATTATTTCGAAATCAATAAGGTATAAAATAAATGAATAAAAATGTAACAACAGCTGGAGAGGGACCTCGGTCCGAAAGCTCCCGTGATAACACTTTAAATTAAAGTTTTTTTAAAAAATCCTCCATGAAGTAGCAGATCTCACTTTAATTTTAATTTATAAATAAAATAAGGTGTACTTTTTGTAAAACTAGAGATGGCCGATACCAGGCTTAACCCGATACCGGTGCAAACATGAACCTATGATCCAAAACCCGATACTTCAACCAATACCGATATATTTAGTATGACAGTGCCATTTACGTATGTTTTAAAAATACAAGGAAATAATAATTTCCTGAATTATACTACCAATTACTATCTTTAGAGGTACTTCCAAAATAATATCACGGCTTATTGACATTCATAGAAATGTATTATCACCATCCATACATTACTGAAAGACCTAAAAATGTCATGTAGCGCCATATAACGCATTTTAAACGAGTATCCGTTTAGTGTCATATTTAACCAACCGATCCTATACTATCGGCACCGGTTTATCCCTATGTAAAACGTTTCGATTGGTTGATTTTCTCTTTAATCAATTCTGTATTTCTTCCAGCCGAGGATTATTTCAACGAACAAGATGGCGACGCAAACGGAGAAAGTCGATAAAGTGAGGTGAAAGACGCTACAAACGGCGAATAACGACAGGTCAGACGCGGTCTTCATTGGACGTTCCCATTTAACGAAATCCATGGCGTAATCCCCTGGGAAATCATAGTAACGCAACGCTTTCGTCTCGAAAAAAAGGAGCATTCTAAATAATAATCAAAACCAAGTTAGTTTGCAGTGAACAACTTATGAATGGATATCGATTACTCTTTTTCGAAATTTTCACGAAAGATCGGGTTGATGAAAAAGGATGAATTGGCAGGCAAGACGACGTAATCGCTTTGAAGCGATTTCGAAAAGTAGAATGCATCCAATTTGGTTTTCCATTCGCTGATGATGCCATTGTCTTGCTTAAGAACGTAACCCAACGCAGCAGACAAAAAATTTTGGTTCAAAATCAAAGCTTTATGGCCGTGTACAACTTCCTGGTACACTTCTGACGAAACCAGGTCGAAAGGATCGCAAAAATTCTCTTCATTCAAGTGATTCTTCATCCAATTATCGAGCTTCTCCTCTTTCTTGGCCTAATAAATTGCCCAAATTATTTTTGAGAGGACCGAACTGGAATTATAACAAGCAAACGCTTACTCTATTGCTTAGAATGTTGTGAACCAATCCGTCTTTCATTATAAGTGGTTGAACATTGGCGTGACTCTGCATGTGTTGAAGATCTTCGATCGTTTCGATGAATAAATATTTCTCACTGAAGAACTCGGACTTGAGGAAACAACTCACGAGGAACCCAATAAAGGTGACGCCAATTACCCAAAACGCGTAGGCGAGACGCTCGGAAATATGATCCAATTGAGCAGGGTACACTGCGTAACACGACAGATAAAATGTCTTTCCCAAATTACTGCGATTTTTGAGAGGTGAAATTACTTACGTTCAAAGAAAAATACGGAAAAGACGTCCCATAAAACTATCAGATATCGCTTGATTACTTGATTGAAGTTACTTCTTGGCTTTGTTAGGATGGCAAGCAACATTTTGTGAGTCAATAACAATGATGTAACAATGGCGAAAAAGCAAATGCCGACACCAGACTGGAAATGTAATCGATTAAAAGTTTATGGAGTTACATGTACGCAAATCTTGACATGAAGTACCATCAAATCCATGGATAAAAACGAGAGCGAAGATGACAGTGACAATTTTGGTGCCCCTGACAATATGATCGTCTCGGTGAAGTCGTAAAAACCACTGGAAACAAGTCCTTTCACCTTGTTTAAAGTGGAAATATCCACTGGTGCAAGTATAAGGTCCAACCTCTGAAAATACCTCAGAACACTGAAAACTAGCCAATGACCACAATGTTTTTCGGCATTGATCTAGATAATGATTGCCTTCCAAAGGAAATGATCAACCTCCTACGATCTAAGGGGATGTTGAAACTGTAACTTACAGTTGCTAAGTCTCCACCCTTGGGAATGTCTATGACGTCCAAGCCTGTGATAGGTTCGTAAATAGGGCTATTGAACGAAATATTATCTTGAAAACATCAGCTATTTTTCAAACCATTTTAAACATTTACGTGAAATTATGAATTATGGACCCATATCTGACGTTATCGTAACATTTTTTCTTTTGTAGCGGAAGTGAATCCAACTCCTAGGAAAGATAGTTTTATAAAACCAGAATTATTAAAACGTCATTTGTATCTTGAATTAATTTTTATGTTTACCTCAAGAATTCCAAACTTGATATAAACTTGTTCCGTAAATCTGTTGTAAGAGAAAATATTGTTAAAAGGAACTGATATTCTCGGTTACGATCAATAAGTACTCACTTGTACTTGAAGTACCTATCGGGAAACAGTTTTTCATATTTAGCACTGGCGACCGACATCTTTGAATTCCTTCTACGCAACAAATTATTCGCTCGCCAATAAACTCACGCAAAGAGACCAGTGTATTGTCCTAATTATTTTTATTGATCTGTTTGAGGAGATGAAAACTGCACTCTTTGAAAAGTGAATTATCGCTGTAGTTTTCAAATTTTGCCAGAATTCATTGCCAAAGCGACATGACTTTGTTTCGGTCTTCTTTAGAACCACGCGCCACTTGAATACATTCATTTTCCGTAACTCAGTCACTAAGGTTTACAGCAATAATGCCAATTACCATAAATCATAATTTCGGCAAGAAATGTTTTGTAGAAAACGCGGTTCATTATGTGTATTACCACACTTCGAGTTTCGCTTACTTTTGTGCTATAGACATTTCTAGTTTTGTAGCCTAAACAAAACGATATAGGACAACGTCGTATAATTGGCATTAAAATAATATACCTCAAAAGCGTATGTAATGGTACTCAGTGCCTTTCATGAAAAAAAGTAATTGAGTGTTGTTTGTTTCTCGAAAATCGTTAAACGCGCCATTTATTCTGAGAGAGCGGTAGCTCTCTTAGATAAGACTTCATACTGCTCTTTAATTTATAAGGAGGGTTATTTGTTTGGATGCAGTTTTTTGTATTGTATTAACTGTTTTGAAATAATTCCACAGAACTACAATTCGGGTCCTTAATATGTGGTTAAAATTTCAAAGAGATCCATAAATTAGTTTATTTTATAAAAAATAAAGATGCTAAGGGTGGTTTTCATTTCCATAAAATTAGTCACACCATTTGATGAAAAACAGGAATTTTTTCCATAGAAATAACATGGGAAATGTTTCGAAAAAAAAATCGGTTACTCGTGATTTAGAAAAACTATACGTTGGTTAGTTTTGGGAACGGTCTTAAATGAAACTTTACACTATAATTTAGGACCTATTTTCTTGTTATTATGAAGAATTAAAATTAAGTATGTTTAATTTAAAATTTTAAAAACTACCCCAATCTGCGATATTTTAGCTTGGATACACTGTTTTATTATGAAATATAAGCGCAATCAATATTGGCCTGTCTTAATGTATGGTTGCCTCTTCAGATTGTTTTTTAATGTCTTTTGAGTGAAAGGGCCTATCGATAAGACGGCGTTAATATTGCCGCCGGGACGTTCTTGCGGCCTCTGCGGCGACGCCATCAAAACACTCGGTTGTCGCGGATTTAGTCCAATTCTTAGAACAAATAGGTAGTTTAATGGACATTTTAACTTATCCCTGCATTTAAAAATAAATAATCTAGATTATGATTTTAAGGTAATTAAACTAGTTTACCAATTAAACGTACGTAAAATAAATTATCAATTAGAGGTAAATAAACTAAACTATCAATTAAAGGTTATTAAACTAGATTACCAATTAAAGGTTATTAAACTAGATTACCACTTAAAGGTTATTAAACTAGATTACCAATTAGATGTAAATAATTTAGATAATCAATTATGGGTAATTAATCTAGATTACCAATCAAGGGTAATTAATCTAGATTACCAATTAAGGGAAATTAATCTAGATTACCAATTAAGGGAAATTAATCTAGATTACCAATTAAGGGAAGTTAATTTAGATTACCAATTAAGGGAAATTAATCTAGATTACCAATTAAGGGAAATTAATCTAGATTACCAATTAAGGGTAATTAAGCTAGATTACTGACGACTGGAAATTAATCTAGATTACCGACAACTGGCAATAAAACTAGATGATCGACGACTGGTAACTGAGACGTATTACCGACGACTGGTAATTTAGCTGGATTACTGACGGCTGGTAATTAAGCTGGATTATCGACGGCTGGTAATTAAGCTGGATTATCAACGGCTGGTAATTAATTCGGATTACCGACGACTGGTAATTAATTCGGATTACTGACGGCTGGTTATTAAGCCGAATTACTGATGGCTTGTAAATAAGATTGATTACCGACGACTGGTAATTAAGCCAGATTACCGACGGCTGGTAATTTAGCCGGATTACCGCCGGCTGGTAAAGAAGGAATACTGACGGCTGGTAAAGAAGGAATACCGACGGCTGGTAATTAAGCTAGATAACCAACGGCTGTCTGAACAGTGCAGTCTATTGGGCCCGTTGGGCACTGGCCCAGGGGCCCCATAATTGTCAATTAATACTCATTTTACATTTCTTGTCATAAGAAAACTACTAGAAAATATAAACTACTTTCCATCGGCCATTCAGTCTTTTCAATGAAAAATTTGGCCTTCGAACTTGAAAAATGTAAAACTAAAAATCTGAGACCTATAAGATAGTCACCCATTGCCTAGGCTTTTACATCATCCTCCCTCCCCATGGCCTCACTTCACAACCGCACATCGGCTTATTTTTTTAGTTTGAATCCTACACCCTAAATCAGACTCAGTCTACACTGTCATTTTGTCCATGCGCAGAGAGAAAACCTGGAATTTTCTCGCTCATTCTCGCTGTTAGGTGGCACGTAGGGTACAAGTCTATTTATTTCCCTGCTGAAAGTAGACCACTCTGTTTAAAATATAATGCCTGTTATGAATAAAATTATGGCTGAGATCATAAATGTTAAACTTCTGATCCATGGTTCTATTAATTATTTAAATTTAAATAAAATGAGTCTGATACTTCATGGAGATTTTAAAATTATTTATTAATTTAAATATACGCAGGAGCTTTCGGACCGCGGTCCCTCTTCAGCTGAAAGTTGCAGCTGAAGAGGGACCGCGGTCCGAAAGCTCCTGCGTATATTTAAATTAATAAATAATTTTAAAATCTCCATGAAGTATCAGACTCATTTTATTTAAATTTAAATAATATGGCTGAGATGTTAGACAAACTATAAATAGAGATTATTAGTGATCATATCAAAAAAGAAATGTAATACTTTGAGCGGCGCCCAGAAGATAAAACGAGCTGCGCAGGAGAAAGAGAAAGCTAACAAACTTCGCAAGGTAACATCATGGTTCCATCAAAATGCTATGAGAAGTGCTGAGCCTGGTAAAATTACTCTTTCAACAATATCACCGAAGCCCTCAACGACTACCACAGTTCCAACCGACAATGCAGTGGGCTGTCAATTAAGCTAGATAACCCACGGCTGTCAATTAAATCGGATTACCGACGACTGACAATTAAGCTAGATTACTGACAACTGGTAATTGAGCCGGATTACCGACGCCTGGTAATTAAGCCGGATTACCGACGCCTGGTAATTTAGCTGGATTACCGACGCCTGGTAATTTAGCCGGATTACCGGCGGCTGGTAATTTAGCCAGATTACCGACGGCTGGTAATTAAGCCGGACTACCGACGGCTGGTAATTAAGCTGGATTACCGACGGCTGGTAATTAAGCTGGATTACCGACGGCTGGTAATTAAGCTGGATTACCGACGGCTGGTAATTAAGCTGGATTACCGACGGCTGGTAATTAAGCTGGATTACCGACTACTGGTAATTAAGCTGGATTACCGACGGCTGGTAATTAAGCTGGATTACCGACGGCTGGTAATTAAGCTGGATTACCGACGGCTGGTAATTAAGCTGGATTACCGACTACTGGTAATTAAGCTGGATTACCGACTACTGGTAATTAAGCTGAATTACCGACTACTAGTAATTAAGCTGGATTACCGACTACTGGTAATTAAGCTGGATTACCGACTACTGGTAATTAATCTGGATTACCGACTACTGGTAATTAAGCTGGATTACCGACTACTGGTAATTAAGCTGGAATACCGTCTACTGGTAATTAAACTGGATTACCGACTACTGGTAATTAAGCTGGATTACCGACTACTGGTAATTAAGCTGGATTACCGACTACTGGTAATTAAACTGGATTACCGACTACTGGTAATTAAGCTGGATTACCGACTACTGGTAATTAAGAAGGATTACCGACTACTGATAATTAAGGATTACCGACTACTGGTAATTAAGAAGGATTACCGACTACTGGTAATTAAGAAGGATTACCGACTACTGATAATTAAGAAGGACTACCGACTTCTGGCAATTAAGGATTACCGACTACTGGTAATTAAGAAGGATTACCGACTAATGGTAATTAAGAAGGATTACCGACTACTGGTAATTAAGAAGGACTACCGACGGCTGGTAATTAAGGTAGATTACCGATGGACGCGCAACGCCCTAAGTCTTTTCTCTCCTTGTTTTCTAAACAATTTTAATTAATATGCAGATTGAAGTGACAGATAATAATAAAAACTGTCATTGTAGACAAAGACCGGAAAGTGTAAAAGATAAGTGTAGAAAATTAACTGCCTGAAGTACAGATATTAAAAATTTCACTTTTCAAGACATGCTTATAAAACATCAATTATTTAAAAATATTCTTATCTTACTTTTTTCACCAAAATTTCATTTTTCCATAATACTTTTCAACAATATTTACCCAGGTATTTTGTTCTCAATAGTAGTTCAAGAAGAAATGTCACCTAAAATAATTTAAGGGTTACTAACTTGATACTAGGTTTTACTTTCGACTAACATTTGAATCTAGGAGATTCAAATTCTTAGATATCTGAAATTTCTCTTAAAGAGTTTATTTTTTTTTAAAACGAATTTTGCTGCCTTTTGGAGAAGAAATTTTGATGCTCCAATTACCGAATGTGCTTAAATATATAGCAAATGTAGCAATGCTTAAAACCTTCCTACGCGCCTTTTTTAATTTAATTAGCTTCTATTATTCTAAATTACCCGTTAAATGGATTCCTTCCAAAGTTTCCCTACTGAGCGGCATTTTGTTTTTACCATCTGCTGAGACATTGAAACCATCGACTTCATTTATTCATTCTTTTAGATATCTATAAATTTTTTCCTCAAGCTATTTGAAACGCCAGTCACCCAGTGATTAAAACGGTTACATATCAGTATTTATTTTTTCTTCCCCTGGGTAGTATTTCTGTTGTTCATTATATCAAAGAAACTATTAAACTTACGTTTAAAGTCTACAGTTTCCGAAGCTTCGTCTCCATCAAATGATTCGATTCCTGTGGCAACTGTCGCGCTTAAAATCTGGGAGGCAAGTTTCACTCGCATGGCGTTAAAAGGCCTTAATATGATCTAATGTTAGTTTTGGAGATAACCTTAGGTGGGAAGAGCTATCTTTTGTGAACATAATCCCACAAAAGATGTTTTCTATTCTTTGTAAGAAGTCTAGTCTTGGTAAAGCCACTGTGAAATAGATTTTTGCGCGTAGTTTTAATAAAATGTGGGGGATCAGAAAAAAAATATGTATCTAGGATCATTTTAAGGAGCATATAGATTAATTACTTTGTGATAGACTACATTATTTTCAGCATGGTCTGGCATGGTGCACATCTTGATGTACTTTTGATTAATTGCGGATTTATCACAAGTTACAGTTAGAATTTTGAAACCATTACTCTCAAGCCTTTCTATAGCTTCATCCATTATACAGTACAGTTCTTCCGACTTCATTTCATGGCACGGGAAATACGCTAAGATATGCTTGAGGTTAGTCGTCAAACCGCGAACCATAATTGTCATAACAATTGTTGAGTCAGACGTTTGAGGTCCAGTTTTTTGTAGTTCTAATGACTTCAAATTGTCCCCCGAAACATGTAGATGTGTATTTTGCCAGTGGCAGCTCGATAAATAATATTCTCCTTATTTTTCTAAGCCTCGTTGTTATGTTACTTGAACAAGTTTTCTTAGCTATTAAATTTTGAACACAGCCGACTCTTACCTGAACTCCAAAAATAATAGTTGCCAATCGCTTCACTGCTAAGTTAGCACCTCGTTGGGATGGACCATTTTTGGTCGCCCAACAACTCTCACCTCATACCTACAGGTTAAAGTGTGTTATTCGAGGTAGGGTATTTAAGGGAACCTTTCATAATCATGATCTTAAACCTAAACGTCGAGCGCAATGCCGATACTACAACCGAGGCCCAGATTGTTGTGCAAGATGCAAAGTCTGACATCAGTCAGGTCATAGAACCTTTATCTGTCGAGCGAGATGCCGATATAGTTAGACCTAATAGTGCGTTAAGCGACGATTCCACAAATTCTTGGGTGACAATGAACAGCCTGGTAATCGTCGTGTTCTTAGGCATCGTAACCCTGTTACTGGTCGAGCGATTTCCTCGTAATAAATTACTTCTGGGAGTGTCAACCCCATTGTTAGTTAAAGATTATTTTATTGTGTTTGCTAAATTTAATTTGATTGCTATTTTTTAAGTACTTCGTTTATATATATGTTGCTATATGACCCTTGTATACTTTTTAAGTTAGTTGGAACGTCGATTTGTGTGACTTTAAATGTTTGTTGACGCCATTATGTTTATTTACGTCAACACGTCACTAAATGTTTTTTCATTATGTTTTTTTTTCGTTTTTGCGTCATATTGTTATTTTTTTGCGTCAAGTTATGATTTTTCTTTTGTTCGCGTGGACGCTCATGATTAAGTGGAGGAGTATTTGTAACAATTCTATTTTTGACTGTGGACTTCTGAATACAATTTTTCGAATTGCTCATGTTAAAAACCCCTTCATAGTAATATACGCTGCTAAAGTTCCCTTTTTCAAATTCAATGGCTGGATTTTCCCTTAAGCTGGATACCCTCTAGTTGATGTGACCCACAGCGAACTTCAAGATATTTTGAAAGGGAAGGCTGACCCGTAACTAATCATAATCGTCTCAATGACATTAGAACTGCGGCCGTATTCTGCAGAAATGTTAAGCTCCTCCTTCTGCCCTTGGCTCGCTGGTTGGACCGTCAACTATTGCCCTTGGACTTCTAATTGGCGGCGTCCATCGATGACGTTCCTTTCCCTCGGTCAGTGATTGCTGCAAATTCCGCGCAGACTCCGTTTTAAACTATCAAATGAAACACCAAATTCAAAGTGTTTTTTTAAAGACCGATTTTAACGGTAGCTTCGGTAACTCCAAGTGCTGAACGCAGCCACAGCAGACGACATTTACGATCCCTGCTTTGATCAAGTAAGTAAAGTGGTGAGTGTAATTTATTTAAGGATAAAACTAATCTCTTTAATTTATGAAGTATTCAACCTATCTCCTTAATTTATGAAGTATTCTGCTAATCTCTTTAATTTATGTAGTATTCAACGAATCTCTCTTTTAATTTTGTTAGTATTCAACTAATCTCTTTAATTTATGAAGTATTCAACTAATCTCTTGCATTATTCAAGGAGTCTACGAATCTTTTAAACTTTTCCACGCTACAACTACCTAATCTGTTTAGTTTTTCAAGGATTCAACAAAGTTTCAAGGACAACACTAATCCCTTTAATTTTTCAAGATTCAAGTTTCAACTAATTTCTATTTCGAATGGCTGGCGCTATGGCTCGTGTCTTGCTTGCTCAAGTAGCGGAGGAGCTAGAAGCAGCAGAACGGCGAAAAAGATATCGTCGAACGAGAGAGGAAGGGCGCGCATTTCTTATGCCAGATGCCGAGTTTTTGCGCCAATATCGCATGACGAAGGCAGGGCTCCCACCAGGTCCCTAAAAGTCCCTAAAGTCCCTATTTTGCTACAAGGTCCTTAATCTACCCCTAAAATTGTTATTCGGTTCTCCTTAAATCACCCATTTTTATAAACCTCAGAAAAAGTATAAGGGTGACTTGAAAATGTCTTGTCTGAGATTTGACCAGAGCCCCAAATTCGCGGAGCTCGCTTCGCTCGCTCCGGTTATTTATGACTTACTTAATGTTAAATTTAAACGAATTATTTGCAATTTTTTATAAAACATAACAATAACAACTCGTTCAAAAATATTCGACTGAATTTAGACTGGTTTTCATATATGTTTGCCATGTACGTTATTGCAAATGGTCAGAGAAATTTGTTCAAGTTAGTCAAGGAAACCTGGAAAAGTCAGGGAATTTCATTCCAAAAATTTAGTACGAACCCTGTAAAGGTCCAAATTCTAGTTCAGTGGATTTTTTAAAAAACAGTAAACATGATACGAAAATAGTTACTTCTAATCAAAAAACGGTCCTTATACATTAGAGCCAGTATCAAGTCTTACCTACCGCTCCCCTTAGTATAGAATATAAACAAAAGAAAGTCAGAAATAATACCCTATTTTGTCGAAAAAATAGAAAAGAGTAATAGGTTCCTAACTGTCTGTTTGTGATATTTTCACAGAATAGATATCATTTTGTTTTTACCATGGTCCCTTTTGGTTCCTACTTTTAAAATTAGGTCCCTTTTACCCTATTTTTATCGTGAAAAGTCCCTTTTTTCCCCTATTTATTTTTGAGATTTTGTGGAGCCCTGCGAAGGCGAAAGTCACCGAGTTGTGCAATTTGTTAAGACCGGAGTTACACAAAGAATTAGAAGGCCATAACCAATATGTTTTGTCTGTCGAGAATGAAGTTCTATTAACGTTACTCTTCTATGGTTCTGGTGGCTTCCAACATAGCCTCGCAAGTAATTACGAGCACGGAATGAGCCAGTCCTCCGTAAGCAGAGCTATTGAAAGAGTAAT
>JAEQBA010000705.1:28716-152703 GCA_019434445.1 Phalangium opilio
TTTAAATTGGTAATTACGTTGTAGTGATTATTTTCGTTAAGTAGAAAGAGTCGTGGTCTGGTGTCTGTAGGGTCATTTTCGCCTAATATTAAAAGGGGTACCCTATTTTCGAATTTATAGACAAAGATGGAGTAACCCGATAAATATAGTTTAAATTTCTGGAATGAGTCGGGGGCCCACATTCAGATAATGCGACACCTGCCTTACGACATAGCTCTAAAGCCGCTGTTTTTTGCATTTTGTTGTGAGAGCTGACCTGGCTACGGCGATGTAATGAGCTTTTAACTCTTCGTTGTTTTGTTGTTCATGTAGTCACGATGAGAAATAGCCACACAGAGACTTCGAGCTAAGCACAGATTATCGGTACTCATAATCCGACGTATTCCACGCCTATCTTTAGAGAAAATATGAAGGGTTTAAGTTGACGGCGATTAGATCGACCGTACTTCAGGAATTCTCACTATATGGAAAATAATTTTTACGGGACCTTGAAAAAATGTTCAATTTCGTCGTCATAAAGTAGATCGGCTAGTTGGTCAAAGAGAATAGAGGGGTCTACTTGGTCTAGTCTTTTAAACGACAACTCTAATTCAGACCTACAATTTACACGAGGCTTCTCAGTGTTATTTGGACATAATCTGTTGCTCTGTACTCATTTAATATGTGCTCTGTAATACTACTTATACTGTCTACGGGGGTCGTCTGTGATGTTTAGAACTAATTCTCTACCATACATAAAATTGGTCATAGAATTTTTCGCTCTGTTCTAAGATTTCGCAATGAGGGACATCTTGAATGGGTGAAGGGGGGCCGCCGCCGCCCCACTGATCATACATATTGTCGTCTTCTGAATCCACAAGAGATTCTTGTTCGGGGTAGATAGTCGGAGAAGTTTAGAGACAGGTACTCGAAGGGGTCGTTTTGTTGACATTCCTGATTCAAATATGCCGCCATCTCTATATCGTATTGTGGGTTGTTGAAATCGGCGATTAAGGATTCTTCCTGGTTAGTGGGTAGTAATTCATTCCTGCGTCTTTCTATGCGATCGCGTCGCGTAAGAATATTAGTGGTCTAGGAATTAAGTTACTTAGGTGATCCAATTCGTCTATTGTATGGCAGTCTTCAGGTGTTCTAGGGACGGTTCTCATGTATTCAATGACATCAAGGAATGTCTGAATTATATTTAAACCCCATTTAATAAAAGTGGGTGGGTAAAGTTGATGGTACATTAGCAGGGTCGATGTGTAAATTGGCACATAGGAAAAAATAAAACTTGTATAATGAAGTTAGGGGCCAAGGCCTATTTACAGCTAATTCATCCAAATTCCAGCGAAGTGATTCAGGATCCATCTTGATGTTACGAGATCTAAAGTACGAATGCGATATTCTGATTTTTTCTCGCGTTATTTTATACTAAATTTCTCTAGGCTTATTAGCAGGGGGAGGGGGTGGAGGGTTACCTAAGCTTCTTGGTCAATGGTACGTTGACCTTCCGGACGTGTTTAAACACGTCTATATTGTTAGTCAATCAACAATAGGTGACATAAGATTGACATCCAGGTGGCAGATGGTAACAAAAGGCTAGATTTTTAAATTCAACAAAAGGATTGTAACAAAAGAGATGATGCGTCATTCCATTAGCGGGGTTTTTACGACATTACGTGAAGATGTATTGTTAAGAAAATATTTCTTCAATCAATCAAAGATTGACAGGTCTATTAATAGATAAATAGGTCAAGTTTACTATTGTATAATTTATTTACTCGTAAGTCGTTATGGAGTCAAGTACACAAAGGATGTCGAGAATTCGTCAGATCTTGGAGATTAATCCCCAAAAATTACTTATTGTATTATTTATTTTATTGATTTTGGGGGTGCTGGAATTCTTAATCTATGGTTTCAGAACTTTGACATAAAAATACGCCTACAGTCTAACAATGGAACAGTTAAGGACAATAGATATTTCGCAATAGCTACGTAAGAAATTTGTATAAAAACCCTGATTCAATTGAATAGAGCATCATTATTCGAGAAGATCCTAAACCTGCGAGATGGAAAATCAAGAAGCTCCCAAAAGGAAGATAGGTGTAACTAACGAACGTAAAATTAACGGCAGATTCCATATATCTAAAGAGTTGTTCTTAACAACTGGTTTTGTAAACGGAACCCTGGATCCTGAGGTTCGTCTATGCCGGAAACAATCTGTAAAAAGCTTTGCCATTTCTACGGAAACCTGGGAAAAGCTGATGCCGCGCTTACCCGTTTTAGCGGGCTGGACTGCCGCCCATGAAGCCAACAATTTCGAAATCGTTTTAAACGATACCCCCAATGAAAAGACAACAGTTGTGGCGTACCATAACACATGCCATATTAAAGACTTAATAAAGGAGGACTCTATTGTTTTGACCAGTATGGAAACAGCGGCATTGAACCGCGTTTCAGGAGCTGTAAAGGAGCATCTCGTCAAGATAAATAACCATGCAATTGTGTTTACACACATGGCGGATATCATTATAGAAATTTATAATGATATTTATGACAATTTATACGGGACCCCGATCATATATCTTGCTTAGATGACCAACCTGAAAAATTCGACGCTGTGGTGGGATATTTCACCAACTTTATAACGTCATACCAGGTCGTGACGAAATTCAACAATGTTCTACAAGAAGAAAATCTTGAAAATTATTTTTATAATTATAATTTATTTTCTGTAATTTCTGGTCAAATAACTTATTTAAAAACACGCATGCATTTACTAACTCATTTTAATTTTATTTGTATTTATTTTATAAGTTTTATGTTTAAAATAAATTGAATTGAACTAAAAACTGTTCCTTTATATAGCTAATACTAAGCATATTTTTCTACTGTTTAAGCCTATGAAATTAAAGTTTAGAAAAACTAAACTTTGAAGGTAAAAATATAAGCTTAATTTAAATAAAGAGAAGTATATAAAGTCAAATCAGAATTTATTTTTTTTAAAAATTTACAAATTTTTTTTAAAAAAATTTACAAAAAAAAAATAAGATTTTTTTTTTACATTTTTTTTTACACCCCCGCTCACCCCCCCCCCCCGCCGCTTCACGGCCGGATGAGGATCTGCACTAGTGCCGAGAACCCATGGAATAGTACGTCATCCCAGTTCTCGAACACTAGTGCAGCAGGCGCCGGCACCTCCAAAAAACGTACCCGGCGGTACAATGCCAACTGCCCTAGCTCGAGGGTTACACTAAGGAAGAGAGAGAGAGTAAAATTAGTTATTACTTGTTAATATTATGTATAAGAAATGTATTTAGCTTACCGGAACCCTCGGCAGTTAAAGGCAGGAGGCTGTACAAAAATTATAAAATTTGGTTTAAAAATTTGGTTTAAAATTTTTTACGGAATAAAACCTTTTAAAAATACTTACTCATCAGGGATAAAAATCGAATGATTATAAATGACCTGCCGAACTTGTTCAGCAGGTCATTTAAATAATCGGCATCCCCAATGACCTCCGAAAGTACCACCAGGTACAGTTGGATTGGTAAACGAGGCTACGAATAAATAGAAATTATAATTTCGCGTTATATTACCCCAAAGATAAAGGTATCACTTACAAGTCACTATTGACATTTAAGTCAGCCTCTCCCGGCCGAGGCATGGCTTGCCATGGATAGTATATGGCCGGGAGAGGTTGGTAATAGTGTTGAGGTTCGGGCGTCGGTGGCGGGGTGGGCGGGAGTGACGGGCTAGTCGGTGGGTTGGTGGCATGGGCGGCGGCGGTGATGGGGTTGGCGGGCGCCGTTGTGGCCCCACAACGCAGTGCGGCCGGCGTTGAGGGGCATCTGGGGTCCCGGAAAGGGACGACTCCGACGAGTCGGAATATTCACAGGGAGAGTACGGGGTGTCTACCCCGTACACATAACTATAGAGAGAGATTTTTTAGGTCTTCTCTCTTTAAAAAAACTAAGTTTTTAAAAAGTTTTTTTCTTACCTAGTTGAAGAAAGTCCATTGGTTGTTGGTGGTCCATAGCTGATTCGAAAGAAAGTGATGTCTTTGGGGTCTGAACCTAGACCTTTTATACCTTTTGCTATGGTCAGGGCGTGTTCGAGATCAAACAGTGACTCCAAGATGGTTAGCATGTACAAGGGTAAAAATTTTCGCGGGCAAATTGGTCCGAAGCCATGTCATTGGACAAAAAAAAGTTTCTTCAAGTATCCTCCTTTAAGGAGATTTTGAAAAATTCCCCTCAGCATTTCTTTAGTTGTCAAGCTTCTTTGGTATTTACCATCTCGTATAGTGACAGATCATGTTAAAGGCTTATAGAAGATACCATAGTGAAAGGCAAGATGATGTCAACGCGTTTGTGGTGTTGGCCTACCCGCGCTTCCCCGCGAGCCGTTTGGGGGCGCCTCCGACCGCGTTTAGGGGGGGGGGTGGGGGGTGGGGGTCGCGAACCACGCGCGCGCGTTTTAATTAATCGTGTTTAAGTATGAATGATAATTACAAATTAGTTTCATTCAAGTATTAGACATGATACCATTCACTACACCTGGAAACTTAATTATTTTTGGTCCTTCAGGATCAGGCAAAACAGTTTTATGTAAAAGGATAATAGAAAAAAAGATAAAATGTTTCAACCTAAAGTTGATTTAGTTGTTTGGCATTATAGTATATATCAGAATGGTTACGATGAATTAAAAGAAATGGGTGTAATTATGCGTCAAGGTTTACCCGACGTCACTATATACGATGGTACTCAAACAACATTAATCGTATTAGATGATCTCATGTTAGAAAATAAAATAATATTTTATCCGAAATATTTACTAAACAATCGCATCATAGGAAATTATTCGTAATTACCCTTTTACAAAATATATTTGAAAAAAACTTGAGAACAGCTTCCTTAAACGCTCATTACATGATTCTTATGAAAACAGTAAGAGATCTTATGCAATTAGTGGCCCTTTCTAAACAATTAGCACCCAACAACTCTAAATTTATAGTAGAATGTTATTTGGACGCGACAGAAAAACCGCACGGGTATTTACTTTGTGATTTAACCCAAAAATGTCATTCCGATTTAAGGTTTAGAACAAATATTTTACCGGGAGAACAAATAGTCATCTATACTCCCAAGAAGAAAACTATATAATTAAACAACATTTCCTAAATTCAATCATTCTTTACGATGTCACCAAAGAGAAGGTCAAGAAAACATCGGGAATAAAAAGAAAAAAAGTTTAGCTGCTAAAAATATCAATTTAATAGCCGCTTTGGGGCAATTAAAAAAACCACAAAGATTAGCTATTCTTAAAAATTCTAATAGAGAAATTATTGATTCAATTAGCGAGTGTTGTCATAACGCTTTACAAGGCGCCATCAATTTGAAACCAGACGTTTATAATAAACTGTGTAAGCATAAGAAACATATTCGTAAAATTGCTTGCAAAAATACTCATTGGAAAGACAAAAGAGCTATTTTATCTAAACAAACCGGAAGTGGTTTTTTTAGCGTCCTTTTTCCAGTAATTTCGAGCCTTTTAGGCGGATTATTTGCAAAATGAATAAACAGTTAGTTTACGCTAATAAAATGACCTTAGTGCCTTTGGAACAACAGCAACAACAACCCAAAAACCAACACACCACCACCAGTCAATTAATAACTACAACAAACAATGATATTTCAAAAAACAATGCAGTGTTATCAGAGTTGGATAAAGAGATGAATCTAATTATCTCAAATCCCACTTTAGATGAAAGAACCAAATGGGTTTTTTACGAGGAAGCCTTGAAACGATACCAAGGCATCTTGAAACCCCGCCCATCGAATAAACACGACACCTGGATTAATATGTTTCCACTGAAATATAGGGGAGCAGCGAAAAAGATATTTGATCATTTGACAAGTAACTCCCATAGTATACGTTGGGATGATGCGGGGGTTCTTTATGTGAATGACCTTAAGATCCCTGATTCTGATATAGTTCAACTAGTATATTTTACTATACAACCTATGCTCTTCAACAAGTACGGGGTAACTCGTTCGCTTATGGGGATTCCCCCTACGGGATGGACAGAATTTGAACCTTTTGTTCAAAACTTTCTACCTCCTAAAAGTAAATCAAAGACTCTCTCAGCACAGCCCTCATCAATCAAGACATCGCCCAGCTCTGTACCCTTAAAAAATAGGCTTCGACCACGATCGTATTTAAGAGCGAAGAAGAGATTAACTTTTGACAATAAAGCCAGCCCCTTAATATTAAAGAAACAACCTTTTAATACCAAGGGTACAGTATGGGAGGTCTATCGCAGCTCCAAAAAGAGGAAATCTTAAAGGACACTTATCTCAACAGCAAACACAGGTCAGGGTTCACGGGTTTAGCCCCCTTGTACAAGGCGGTTCAACATCTTGACATTTCGAGAAGCGATGTCAAAGCCTTTCTAGAAGCCACTGACGTTTACACACTACATAAAACTGCTAGAAATAAATTCAAAAGACGTAAAATCCCTGTATTTAACATCTCGGATAGAGTCGAAGTTGATCTAGCTGACTTGGGGTCAATCGCCAAGCACAACGATAACTACAGATACCTTATGGTAGGCATTGATTGCTTTTCCCGAAAAGCTTTTGTGGTACCCATGAAAAGAAAACACGCTGCCGAAGCTACGAAAGCTCTCGAAATAATCATCGAACAAAGCAAACCTAAAGCCATCTGGTCCGATTTAGGAAAAGAATTTATTAATTCAAGTACGCAAAAACTTCTAAAGAAAAATAAAATCAAATACGGTTCTATGACGTCAGAAAAATTCCACTGTCCTTTTGTAGAAAGATTAATTAAAACTTTAAAACATCGAATATTCAAAATGTTGACTCATTTCAATTCTCATAGATATATAGATCATTTGCCAGACATAGTTAAAGGCTACAATGCCTCTTATCACTCAGTAATAAAAATGGCACCCGATAATGTTTCCCCATCTAACGTTCTGGAAGTCTACAAAAACATTTACAAGCCTGAATTGAGTAAAAAGCCTACTAAAAAAGATGTCAAATTTCGTGTTGGTGATTTTGTAAGAATAAGTAAGCTTAAACCAGAATTTTCTAAAGGTTATGAACATAATTTCTCGACGGAAGTATTTGTCATTTCCTCTATTCTGAGTTTCAGAAAACCAGTGTTATATCGTCTGAAAGATTTGGACGACAAGCATATAAGCGGGTTGTTTTACTCGGATCAGCTCATTCGAACAGTGGAGCCCAAACTGTTTAAGATAGACTCCATACTCAAGAAACGTAAACGTAAAGGAAATTAGAATATTTTGTATCGTTTATCGGTTTACCTAAATCACAGAACTCTTGGGTAACAGCCGAAAATGTCCAGAAAATCTGAATTCTATTTAACGCTACCTAGCGACGCTAGTATGGATATCTACCCTAATAACACTATGGGTAGTTACATCACTAAACTACCGGATCCTATTAATTTACAAGGACAATGGGAAATTTCGTTAGTAGAGATAATATATACAAACAGCTTCTACAATGTAATATACAAAACCAATAAGAGAAAAACACCTGAAGATTCATTGGATGATGACAACTTTAAAAAACCTAAAAACCCCAAGTCATGCGACTTAACATACCAGGTCGAACGAAAAGATACAAAACTGACCAGATACGAAATCTATCAACTGCATAATATACCGGCTGGTCATTACAAATCACTAAACCACGTTGTGGAAACTATCAATA
The DNA here is from genome assembly GCA_019434445.1 of Phalangium opilio. Taxonomy (NCBI): domain Eukaryota; kingdom Metazoa; phylum Arthropoda; class Arachnida; order Opiliones; family Phalangiidae; genus Phalangium; species Phalangium opilio. The sequence goes on from JAEQBA010000705.1 coordinate 36,462, forward strand.
CTTCCAAAGTATGCGAAAAAACAGCTTCTTTATTTCATATTAATGAAACGACGGGACATGTAAAACTAAAAACCGATGCCACTGGTGATACAAAAATTATCTTCAAGACCCACAAATCATTAGCCGACATCTTGGGGTACAAAGACCATCTCAATATACAAGGTGTGAGCGATAGACCAGCCAGGCTAAACTACCACGTACCATCTCAATTATATATTTATTGCGACCTGGTAGAAGGGGAAATTGTCGGTAACATCCACGCCCCCCTCTTACGTATTATACCCATCGAAGACAAGAAACACGGGGATGCCGTGTGCCTTACTTTTGTCTCACCCCATTACGTCCCTTTGTCAAAACATTATATTAGCGAGGTTGGCATTTATATAAAGGATCACATGGGTGAACCGGCTTTATTTCAGTTTGGACTGTTGCACTGTAAAGTTCATTTAAGATGCGCAAGTCAAACGCGTTAGATAACAAAAGATGTGTCTACACGGATTATTATACCCAACAAGCGATGTCAGGTGGTGGTCTGAGTTTTTACGTCGGCAAACAAGGACAACACGGTCACGGCATAGGGTCCTTCTTGAAATCTTTCGGAAGATACGTATCACCTTTCTTAATTAAAGGGGCAAAGTTCCTTGGTAAACAGCTTCTGGGCACATCTTCAGAGATTATAAACGATGTCGCCGCTGGAAAGGATCTGAAAACTTCCGCTAAAAGAAGGTTCACCGAAACGCTGGATGATGTACAACAACAATACGGTAGAGGGGGTGCCAAACAAAAGAAAAGACTAGCTAAAAAGAAAAAAATACCAAAGAGAAAGAAATCTATAAAACAAAGCAACACAAACAAATTTAAATCAGATAAACGTAAACTTTCGTTCAAAACGGTTCGCGATATTTTCTCTCCCTAAAAAATGACCGAAGCTTGCAGTACTGGTTTCGATATTTTCGCCACCCCTCCCCTTCAAACGGCCATCGAAAATTCCAAATGGGTTCCGTATCAACCTTTGACTTCCTTGAAAGGGGACCAACCTATTGAATTTGAAGTAACGTCTAGCGGCAGCGAATACGTGGATACAGCTTTAACAATGCTGTACACCAGAACTAAAATTGTAAATGAAGATGGAACCGCTTTAACAGCCACTGACGAGGTTGGACCCGTAAATAATTTCCAACACAGTCAATTTGAGCGTGTCGATTTGGAGCTGGGTGATTGCGCAACAACACCCGCTGCTAGTAACTACGCGTACACGGCTTTGCTTTCGGCTCTGACGTCATACGGTCCGGCGGCTAAAGAATCTCATTTGGGGGCTTCTTTGTTTTACAAAGATACAAGTGGAAGCATGGATTCGCTTACAGCAAATATGGGTTTTGTTAAACGACAGAAACTCACAGCCTTATCCGAGGAAATTGAAATGTATTCCAGCCTTTACGTAGACCTGTTTAATATCCCTCGATATCTGATAAACGGCGTTTCTATGAAATTAAAATTACACAGAAGCAAACCTAATTTTTGTCTTATGGGTAAAATTCCCGCGGCTGGCACTGGTTATAAGCCCGTCATCGTGGAAGCCGTATTATGCGTCTTAAAGTTACAATTAGCCCCTAAAATTCTAATTGCTCATGAACAAGCCTTAAGTATTAAACCAGCCCAATATAGTTACACTAGAACGGAAACTAAAATATTTACAATCTCGCCTAATATCTTAAACACATCAATCGGAAACATCTACCTGGGTACCCAGCCCTCAAGGATTACAGTTGCTATTGTAAAGCATACTGCTTACAATGGAACATTGGATAGTAATCCTTTCGACTTTGGACATTGGAATGTCAATCATCTAGCAGCATTCATCAATTCCGAACAATACCCATCCAGAGCCTTAAGACCCAACTACAGTAAAAAGCAATTTGTCCGAAGCTATTACACTTTATTTTCGGGGTCAAACTGCCACTACAATGACAAGGGGAACAATATCTCTATGGACGACTTTGCCTCGGGTTACGCCATTTACTGTTTAGACTTAACACCTGATGGTTACGCGAGTCATTCAGATCATTGGAGTCCCACGAAGCAAGGACAATTAAGATTAGAATTGGGATTTGAAAAACCCACACCCACTACTCTTAGTTGTATCGTATTAGCCGAATTCCAGGCTTTGTTACAAATAGATAAAAATAGAAACGTGTCAATCGTTTGTTAAACAAATAATGAACGCCGATCAGATAACACGCTTTCTACGATTCACACCACATTTCCTAGGTGTTTACCCAAGTGATTTATTACCCCAAAAAATTGACAAGTTTCCTTCATCTATTATAATAAATTTAGACAATCACTATAAAGACGGGTCCCACTGGGTATGCGCTTACTTTGATGGAAACAGAAGGGGTTATTATTTTGACTCCTTGGCTTTAGGGAACTTTCTCCCCTCGATTAAAGAATTTGTTAAAAGAAATTCAAGAAAATGCTCCTTTAACAAAAGAAGACTTCAAAACTTGTCAAGTTCGACATGCGGACTTTATTGTATTATGTATATAATACAAAGAACAAAAAGAAAGAGCCACAAATCATTCATGAAGCAGTTTGGACGAGATCGGTTGAAAAATGACGTCATTGTTACAAACATGTTGAAGCGTGCCCGTAAAGATTAACTTAATCCTTTTGTTAACAAATACTCTTTGTAATCTCTTTTGTATTTTTAAAAAATAAATGTGTCACTTTTTTTAATACTGTTTTCTTTTATTTCATATATTAAGGAATTTGAGGGGGAAGGTAAAAAAAGGGGGGGGTAGTAAATTTAGGGGGGATATAACTCAGATAATTCTATCATCATATTCATTCAGCATCATGAACTCCGAGCTGCAAAGATATCACTCTTTTTACTCCTGGCCTCAAGATGAAAACTATAAAAAAGCTTTAAGCAGAGCGGGTTTTTATTCGTTACATACTGATGATCTAGTACAATGTTTCGAATGCAATGGGATTTTGCTAGCATGGAAACCGTCCGATAACCCTTACGAAGAACATTTAAAACATTTCCCTAAAAGTAATTTTATCCGAGGTAGGCCTACTAAAAACATACCCTTTACCATTGATGAGACAGAAACGTACACTAAAAATATAAAAGTCAAGACTGAAGAAAAAACGCCTGAAAAACCTCAAGAAAACACGGAAGAAACTTATCATACCTTTAAAGTCAAAACTAAAGATCTCGAAAGATTAGTTTTGGAACTCTACGTTAGAAAACAACTTAACGCTCTGTATATCAAAGAAAGGCTTAATGACATACGTAAGATTTAAAATAATATTAAAATTTATCTTCTTCCTTACGAAGATAGAAGGAATTATTTTAGAATAAATCAAATACATTTTAAAATGAAAATTGAAAAAATATCTTTAATATTAGAACCTATACTTTTAAAGAAAATAAAATAACTTTTTTACTTTATATTGTGGTCTTTTTCCTATCAAGCCATCTTTTGTTATAAGCTTATAATACTTCAAGCCTACACAAGCAATCGATCAAATATTGACAGGTAAAAAGAGGAGATCGGGAAAACTCGACTCCTCCCCCCTTGAGTGGCCGCCATCTTGAATTGGCCTATACTGGCTGCATATTCTCTAAAATGTACTGGATTCTAGACCAACTGATTGCAAAGTTGACATTATGGATATTGGTAGTTGCAACTTGCATACCATGCACAACGCCTTAAAGAAAGGAATAGACCAATTTGGCCATGACGTTTCAGACTTGGCAGTTTTTATTTTTTACTGGTTCAAGCAATCTTCGGCTCGTGTGGAAGATTTTCAGGCTATACAAGTGAAACATAAAGTTCCAATACACTGTTTTATTAAGCACGTGGAGACAAGATGGTTAACTTTGCAACCAGCTGCTGAGCGTTTGCTTGAACAAATTGAACCATTAAAAGACTACTTTTTGAAAGAATTGTCGAAGTCAGAAAAGCAAAAAGAGTTGGGTCTTGGAGGAAACAAAAAATATCAGGCTATATGCCAAATATTGCGTAAAAAGTTTTCATTTCTGAAATCCATTTGGTGATTACGGCTTGCCAAGCCTTCTCTCGCTGCCTCTTATTGTTTCAAAAAGATGAGCCAATGATTCATTTACTCTATGAAGAAGTAAGAGACTTGGCAATTATTATCCTGTCTAAAATTGTAAAACCTGAAGTTTTGGAAGCAAACAAGTTCAAAATACATAAAATTGATCTCAAACTGGAAGACAACCCAAATTTACTTCCAATAAACAAAATGGATTTGGGAACCATCATTAAACAAGATCTTAAAACGCTATCTGAAAAAGATCAAAAGCTGTTCTTAATTTCAGCCCAAAAATGCTTCGCAAGAATTGCTGATCATTTATTGAAAAAGACGTGCTTATCAAATATGACGGTGAAACATCTTAGGTTTTTAAAACCAGAAGAAATAAAAAAAACTAGGAGTTTGGAGGATCTTTTCTTTGTGGTTAAAGCTTTGCCATTAAAGGATAATATAAAGATGAGCCCCGCTTTGACAGATGAATGGAAATTACTAAAATTTCAAGATCTTCAGTTTCTCCAAGAGAATACTAACTTAAGAGTTGATCATTTTTGGCGAAATATTGGAGAAATTAAATCTTCTCTAAATACTCCCAAATATCCTACAGTCATGCAAGTTGTAAGAGCCGCTTTGGTGATACCACATGGTAACGCTGAAGTTGAACGAGGGTTTTCCAAATCGGCAAAAGTAATCACACCAGACCGAGTTCATATGAATCTTCAAACAATTAACGCGGTAATGTCAACCAAAGACGCCATCAATGGTTATGAAAAGGTCCTTCATGGATTTCCAATAAGCAAAGAACTAATAATAAAAGCAAAGCAAGCATATTCATCTTATATGCTAAGGCTCGAGATGTTAAAAGAAGAAGAAGAAAAGGCTAAGCGAAAAGAATCTGATGAAAATCTTGAACTAGAAGCTAAGAAGAAAATGGAAATGGAAAAATTATCAAAACAGAAAGAAGAATTGTCTAACTTAACTAAAACAGTGAGGAATTTGAGAGAAGAAAAGGATAAGTCAGAGGCGGTTGCGAACACACTCCTCGAAGAAGCTAACAAAAAGCTCAAGAATGCTATACTACAAAAAGACTTTACCGCAGTGACCGTTGCCCAACTCATTCTTGAAACACTCAATGAAAAAATTAAAAAAGATTCAGATTCTTCAACAAATCTTAAGAAAAAAGAGGAAACTCTGAGAAAACGTCAGAGCTCTCTTATTGAGGCTCATTTTTCGAAAAAAGCTAAGCAAGCCTAGGCAGAAGCAGCAGTCTAGTCAAAAATTCTTGTATTTCACATGATTACTATTGACAAAAAAGTAATGTGATATGATATTGTGATATAATATTAATAAAGTTCCTTTTTTCACAATAAAACTCAATTTGTTATACATATATTCAAGATTTATTAAGTAATTTAAGCCAAATATAGAGCTATACACGAGAAAATTTAGTCCTATATTTTCCTATTAAAACCAATTTTTGGTCCTATAAAATCCTATAATTTCCAAAAAAAAATCCTATTTATCCTATAAGGAATTTAAATTTTCGACTGGGCTCCCTGGAAATTACGTGTTTGACATGAACCCGAATGGGAACTATTTTTGACCTCTATAGTAGGAATTTCTCTTCATTTTCTTCTGTCACTAACAGGTTTATTTTAGCAAATTGAATTTAGCAATACATGGACTGTGTACTTTAATAACTTCATTGACTGTCAAAACACCACACAGCAGAGGAAGGATAACTGGATAAAACATCAGGGATCACAGATGGGTTAAATGATGTCAATGAGCAAGATTGTTGGTTGGAAGAGATCAAGAAGATATTGAGCATCTTGAAAGGCGATATATGAAAGAAGACTGCTTCGACAATGGAGAGCGGTAAAACTGGAGGATAAATGGAGGTGGAATCACATACGTTCATGAAATCCTGAAATGTAGCTTTATTACCAGGTTTGAACTTGACATTTTTCAGTATGCCGTAAATTTTTAGCTAGATCTTTGTCTTTTTTAATTGACTCTTCAGTTTAGAATTGAAACTTGGCTCAGGAAGGACCGCGGTCCGAAAGCTCGCATAGTAATAATTTTTAATTGTAAATAAACGTGAAAATTTTAAAATTCCATGAAGTAGCAGTCCTTATTAAAAACAACAAAATTAGAAATATAAAACACCATGGATCCAAAATTTAATATCTACGATGACGCTTCGTTAAATGAGGCGTAGGACATGACACATTATACTAAGTTTAATTGTGATTTAACCACAAAGGGGTAGTAGCCAATAAATCAATAATTAAAGTTGAAATTGAAATTAATGCAATAGTTGCTTTATAAAAGGTACAAGAATTGCTTTCGCTGTTGGTGATTTGATTATAAAATAGGTACGGTTCATGGTGCCAAGTGCAAGGGAAGATGGCTGTGACAGTCATGGAATATATATTATAAGTATAACGAATCAGGCTTTCATGACCCATAAGGATTAGGCAATCATTTTTGTATAAAAACACAATTATCTTGGTCATGGTCAACGAAGGTAGGATTGCACTTTACGTGACCCACCCAACTAACAATGGTTTCTAATTAATTGGACCCTGATGAGTCCGAAAAAAATAGTTAAAAAATTATTTGGCTGCCGCAAGTTGGTCAAAAATTTTTTGAAAATTTTAAAATCCATGCACTTACCGCTATTGAAGCCGCTATCAGCTTAACGCATTCTGCCCTCAATCTTTCAAAATAAGCCGAGGGTGACTGCCAAAAATTGACGTACTCGCGCCGGAGTTATAGCTATGCAATTTTTTAAGCTTACGGAAACCGTTCATTTCTGATAAACGGACGGAAATATAATGCGAGAAAAACAGCAATGTTTTGGGGAAATCTTTGAAATTTTGGAAAAGGCGTCAAATTATTTGGGAAGTTGATAAATGTGAAGGACGATATGTTGTAAAAGGTGTCAAATTATTTGGGAATTTGATAAATATGTAGGAAGATATTTTGGAAAAGGTGTCATATTACTCGGGAATTTGATAAATGTGAAGGACAATATTTTGGAAAAGGTGTCAAATTAATCCTGAATTTGACAAATGTGAAGGACAATATTTTGGAAAATGTGTCAAATTATTTGGGAATCTGATAAATGTGAATGATGATATTTTGGAACAGGTGTCAAATTATTTGGGAATTTGATGAATATGAAGGACGATATTTTGGAAGAGGTGTCATATTATTCGGGAATTTGAAAAATGTGAAGGACGATATTTTGGAAAAGGTGTCATATTATTCGGGAATTTGATAAATGTGAAGGACAATATTTTGGAAAAGGTGCCAAATTATTCCTGAATTTGATAAATGTGAAGGACGATATTTTGGAAAATGTGTCAAATTATTCGGGAATTTGATAAATGAACGTCAGTATGCACCTTAAAGCACAGCCATATCAGGTGTAATGCATTTTTTATGTTAAATTATTACTCTTTATAGTTTGTGTACTGGTAACTAGTGAAATAATGGGACTTGTCCTTTACCTAGTTGCCATCAGTGAAATGTATTCTTTACTGAGAAATAAAAATTAGTTATTATTATGTTGACGTTTGTTAATTGACCAACAGTTTGTCGCCTTTTCCAAAATAATGCTGAAATAACTAGACGCCTTTTCCAAAATGTTGTTGAAATAAATTGACGCCTTTTCCAAAATATTGTTGAAATAATTTGGCGCCTTTTCCAAAATATAGTTGAAATAAATTGACGCCATTTCCAAAATATAGTTGAAATAAATTGACGCCTTTTCCAAAATATAGTTGAAATAAATTGACGCCTTTTCCAAAATATAGTTGAAATAATTTGACGCCTTTTCCAAAATATAGTTGAAATAAATTGACGCCTTTTCCAAAATATAGTTGAAATAAATTGACGCCTTTTCCAAAATATAGTTGAAATAAATTGACGCCTTTTCCAAAATATAGTTGAAATAAATTGGCGCCTTTTCCAAAATATAGTTGAAATAAATTGGCGCCTTTTCCAAAATATAGTTGAAATAAATTGACGCCTTTTCCAAAATATAGCTGAAATAAATTGACGCCTTTTCCAATATATTGATGTGGACATTTGCTAACTGCCCAATAATTTGTCGCCTTTTCCGAAATATTGTTGAAATAAATTGACGCCTTTTCCAAAATATTGATGTTGACATTTGGTACTTTCTCAATAATTTGTCGCCTTTCCCAAAATATAGTTGCAAAAAAACTAGACTCCTTTTCTGAAATATTGACGTTGACACTTGCTAATTTCCCAATAATTTAACACCTTTTCTAAAACATAGTTGCAATAGCTCTACGCCTTTTATTTAAATTTTTTTTTACAAAAAATCAAATTTACCAAGTATTTGACACATTTTCCCAAAAGTACTCCCATTCACATTTGACAAATATCCCAAGGATTTAACACATTTTACAAAATAATGTTGTGTGAATTAAAAAAATCCCCGAGTAATTTGACGGCTTTTTCCAAAATTTACCGTTATCAATTATCGAATTCCCAAAAAATTCAACGATTTTCCCAAAACATTTCAGTTATTCCCGCATTTATATTTCCGTCCGTTTATCAGAAATAAACGGTCTCCGTAAGCTTTAAAAAATCCATAGCTATAACTCCGGCGCGAGTCCGTCACTTTTTTAGAGTCCCCCAGGATTATTTTGCAAGATTGAGTGCAGAATGCGTTAAGTGGATAGCGACTTCAATGGCGGTAAGTGCACGGAATTTAAAATTTTCAAAAACTTTTTAGACCAACTTGCGGCGGCCAAATAATTTTTTAACTATTTTTTCGAACTCCTCATATCCCAATTAACTAGAAACCATTGTTAGTTGGATGGGTCACGTAAAGTGCAATCCTACCTTCGCTATGGGATGATGCCTCATTTCATGTTCCAATCATTTACTAGCGTGCCTCTGTTGCTTGAAACTTATCTAACAGAACCAAACAATAAGTAAATAACAGAAACAATAAAATCTTTCTTTACTACTTACTACAGTCTACAGAGGACTTTCTTCGTCATAAGCCTCGGTGTAAATGTTTTTCTACTTCGGGCAGAGTTCGACTTCATTTTCCCACAAAACAAAGGCATATTTTTTAAATTATAACAACGCAAACCCTTATATTTTGTAAAGGAACAGTATTTAAAACAATAATTTAGTTGTCTTTCTTTCTAAAGTCAACAACACAAGAACAATATAGTCCATTACCTGCCATTACCGCCATTAGCAACGACGAAGTGTTGACTGCTAATTTCCGGTGGAGAATGAAAGCAAAAAAAAACCGGTCAATTAACCGATTCATGATGCTGAACGGTTTGCCGAGTTCCAAAATTACTACTTTGAATTTGGTGTATATTTTGACATGGAATACGGCCCTACGTGCTACGGCCCAAGAGCGATTCAAACCTGTTGAGCTATACGCTAAACTATTGGTAGAAAACGAAGTGGAAATACGGTAAGCTTTGTCTTAATAAAAAGTTTGTTTAGTTTATTTATTAAAAACTGGCATAACATAATTAAGATTAGTTAATTTATCTTTTTATCTCATTTTTGTTGTAATTGTTTTTCTTGTTCATTTGCTTTGTCTTACTTTGTACCTGATTCGGGACACAATAAGCTTGTATCTTATCCCGTTTAATAAACATTATTATTATTATTAGTTTTGAACGAAACACGGTAAGAAAGAGTCCTCCTAGGCTAGCTGTATTAAAGTCTATAGGCGGGTAACACGCGGGGTGGCACGTGGGAAGTAGTCTATTGTGAGCAAAGGCTTAAGCAAAAATAAATTTATTTTTGGCTTAAGTAAGGTAAGAAAGGGTAATGGCAGCTTGGACTAAGTAATTCCTTACCGGGACAAGACAGTCCGTAAAAAATGCGGCTCACAAAAGCCATTGCTATACCAGCGCGCCTAGCGGGGCTAGATGAAAGCTTGGCGGACAATCAAAATAGCACGTGTATTTTTTATTCATCGCGCATGCGCGCGTTTTTAGAAACGGTTTTTAAAATTCAAAATACTGGTGGGCTGTCTCTGGTGCGGGTAACAGTTCGAGACTGATTTATGGGGATTAAGCCAGGTACGTATTCATTTTGTCTACAATAAATAATGTTCAAAAGTTGAAGTTATTAGAAATTAAAATGTGGGAAAATTGGGCTTGCAAGACAAAGCACAAAACCTTTTATGAATGCAAATAACCCATCCAGCGAAGGCAGCGATAGTGATAATGGTAAATGAATGGTTTTAAACATTTATCCATTGTTGTTTAAAAATGCATATATTTTGTTTGTGATATTGAAATTTCAGATGATGAATTTCTAAGAGATAAAGATATCGAAATATTTTTAAGCTCGTTTAACATGGATGACATTAAGCAAAATGATAGGAAAAGTGAGGAAATTAGCCGACCTCCATTATCAACAATAACTAAGTACCTCAATAATTAATATCTACTACATGTAATCAAATTGATGAATAATTATCAACTACAAAACATACACGTTTACATTTATAGCCTGACAACGCCGAAAGGTCCTACACAAACACCACCAAAGAAAAACAGAAAGAGAGCTACCAAGGTGTTAAGGAAACGTCTAATATCAAGTAAACAAATTAACGCTGTTTTAAAACTATTGTCAATAAATTTTAAATAATTATTTTTCAGACGCGGAATAAGATGCAGCTTTCTGTTCAATTTTTATAGAAGTAAAAGAATGTTTAAAACGTCTGTCAGAAACACTGAAAGTTACTGAAAGGATGACAGATATTTATCAGTCAATTTGAATTCTGAGCTTATCTCCAAATGATCTCTATGAGCTTAAAGCTTTAGTAAAGCCGGTATTAACCAACCCAGTTGAAAGCAAAGTAGTTGCTGAAATGAATACTCTCATTAATCACCGGCACCAAACTGCAAAAGTTGTGGATTCCTTGACTCAGAGTTTAAGTAAACTTTTACGTGATGAAATGTTTTACGCTGTTAATACAATGATTAGACGAATTATTGAATGTGGCTCCAAGAAGCCAAAAAATGTACCAATTGATATTAATGTTCCTATCGAAGAAGCTGAGGGAGTGCTTATGTATGTTATTGGAACAATTTTACGCTCCTTAAGCCGGAAATCACTCAGAGGACAGCAAATTGCTCACAAAAGTTTTGAATGACGACAGCATTGTTGGAAAATGGAATGAATTTTGTAATGGTCAAACAAACGTAAAAGATCCACTGCTTAAGCACAGTGTGAAGGTTTTCATAAACACGATCGCCAATGGTCATTTAGAAAAACTAAAAGAAGAAATGAAATCGGCAATTAGAATAAAAGCAATTAAGTCTAAAAGCAATTCCAAAGATAGTTTAAAAAAAAGATCCAGCAACAATGTTTAGGGACATTTTCAAAGTGATAAGAAAAATGTTGGGAGGTTGTAAATACGAATCTCTATGATAAGTCAATCCTCAAGTGATAAAAATAGTCAAAAAACCAAAAACGTTCTGTTAAGTATTGTTTTAGTTAAATTTTAAATAAAATATTTTAAAGTGGTAAATCAAATGTATGATTTCTTGTTTATTTTAATTTGGGCACTTTGCCTGAAAATTCGTTTCTGCAATGGTAAATAGATTATTAATATTTCTATTTTTTAGAGTTTTTAATTTTTCTCCATTGTTTGAAACGGCATAAACAGTAGGTGCCTGATTTGAACCACAGGCTTGTCTGTGCCTAGAGAATTCCAATTATAGGGGATCTTGATTGAAATTTCCAGTTAAGATGAAGGCTGCACCTTTTCCAAGGAGAAATTTGATATGATTCCATTGGCTGAAAATGAAATTATTATATTTATTACATGATAATTAATTTTGGAAAATCCGAGTAAAACAGAGTTACTTGTTTGTCTCAAACCGCTCAATGTCTCTTGAGACAGTAACATCTTTTTTCTTTCTTCTTGCTTGAAATTTCCCTCTCGATGCTGAACATCAATCTCCCATTCTTCGAGGTAGCCCAAAAAATCTTTCTCTAGCCACTAAGGCGAGATTTGTTACATTTTTTCACTCTCACATATTAACAAAATGGAATTATTACCTCGAGGCGTTGATCATTCAGAGATTTAAAAGGACGCTTATTGGGCTTTCGCTTGTGATAGGCTTCTTGAAAGTTGGTAGTGTTCATAATGTCAAACCATTTATCGAACATCCTTATAAAATTTACGGTCTCACAATATTCTTCTCCGAATTCAGACTCTATAGCATTTGCTACAGTTTGACTCAAAACCTGCGTAGCATAGCGCACTTTCATTTTGCTGTAAGAGTTTAGGTAAATATGGTCTCCAGTGAGTTTATGAGCCTTTCGAAGATTTCCAGGACTAAGTCTCTCTCTCTTATTGGCTTCCAAACAATAGTTTTCCCATTTTTATACGTCCATCGTACTTTGCAAGAATCTTTTCTACTATACAAGCAATTTCTGGTGGTTTTGAGTAAATGGGGTGGATCGAAAAGGAAAAAAATAGGCTTCTCTTCGTCATAGCTATAAGGATTTGTACAAGATGATGGCGAATCTTCAGTGTTGTTAATTTTGAAAAATCGGCGATTTGTTGCAGCACCATCTCCAATGACTGAAATTATTTTAAAACCTAATGCTTCCAACCTCTCAACAGCCTCCCAAATGATGGAATTCAAGTCTTCCGCTGTCAAAGTACTGGTCGCAAAATGAGGAAAAGGGTATTTTATGCGGGATGTTGCACCTATTAACATTAAAACTAAGACGTGTGTTGCCACGGTTTTGTCTTTAAAAAGTGCGCAATTCAATCCATTTATTTCATTTCTTGCGTCATTAAGTTGTGTGTATCCAACAATATCACCAGACTCTTTCTTATAAATTAGTTCTTCCTTTATCTTCATTTCATCAAGGAGAATACTAAAATACAGCTTAAAAGGTGCTAGAGTTTATGGTTTGATTTCTTCTTTCATTCTATTCAGTACATCATTACAAAATCCAGGTGACTTCCAGCTTGCTTTATTCCAAGAATGACAAAAAAGTGTGCGGAAAGATGGAAGTTTTAGAATATGGGACTGTGCCAAACTTCTGTAAGCGGCTGGTGATACATGATACTGATATAAGCACCACTGAATAACCAATGGATGCCACCGATGACCATGTTTATTTTGTTTCGTCATTCGCAGCCGAGTTTGCAAAAATATAGTCTGAAAACTGTCGTCACCCATAGTAGATGTTGCTTGTTCCAAAATTTTTTCAAAACTTCGTGGTCTTCTTCTGGTAAGACCTGTCCACCTTTATAAATAATCTTTTTGGATCTTACTTCGTGGCGTTTAATTTACTTGCTATACTTTTGTTGAACCAATTTAGATTTTCGAAGCATTAAAATTAATTCTTCTTTGGTACAAGATTTATACTTCTTTCCCTTGGTTTTGTTGTTCAGCCTACATATTGCTGATACTGCAGAAGCTCGCAGCGATAAGCAGTTTACACATGTATTTCGCTTTGTTAATTTCAGGCATTTAACATCATGTTGAGCATCAGTAATCCAACAAAAAGTTCCACGGTTCTTTGACTTCAGAAAATCAACGATTATCACTTCAGAGTTACCCTTGCAAATTTTCAAATCAGTTATTTGCTTCATGACTGACTGCAAACTTTCAATGTTGTAAATTTTTTCAGGGAAGTTGATCAGGTTATTGTTGTCCAAATCTTGGTTTAAGACTCTAACACTGTAGCTAAAATCATGTTCTATCAATACGCCATTGCACTCGGAATTGACTTTGTGCATTTGCAATCGTTCATCTGTTAAGCTATAAAACCAATTCAAATGGCAATAGTCTAACCACTCAGGTGAAGCAAAGAAGCCTTGAAAATAACTTCTCAATGTTTCAATTTCGCCCTAAAAACAGTATAATTTGCCAATGATTTCTCTAAATATCAGTTTAGTCCCCAATTTTAAAATTTACTATGTTAGCATCAGAGAGGTTAGTCATGTTTTGACTATTAACAGAATCGCTGACTAGCTCGGGTGTGTTATCCAATGTCAAGTTGCTTCCGAGTGTTCCATTCGTATCCTTAAAAACCGGGGGAAATTGAAAAGAAATTTATAATGGAATAATTCTGAAGTAATTTAGAATTGGTAATATTACTATTTCCTCATTCATGTTACTAGTCTCATCAATGGTACTGTTGTTGTTATGCGATATATCAGCCTGAGGGACTTCAAGACTAATCTGGCTAGTTTCCATAATGTCACTCTCTACAATTAGAGTTCAAGAAAGATGTTCACATCCAAATTCTGCTTCTGAAGCCTCACTTTTAGAGAATTGCATGGACTCCTATTTGAATGGGATAGGTAATTATTTTCACTTCATAATTGTTTTCAATAAATTCAATACGAGTCCGAAATTTGTCTTACATCATTGAAAATATCTGGGAGCACGGCAGTGCTCCCAGCCAAGTTGAGCACTGACATCCTTTTCTCGAATCAACTCGTGGCACTTTTAAGCCCACTGTAACTTCGTGATGGGTACAGGTAAAAGTCTGAAATTTTGCTTGCCGCGAGGACTGTCAATCCTAGCTATAGTTTCCAAATTTCAAGTTCCTACCCTATATACTTTTCGAAATATCGAAGGTGAAATTTACCTTATTTTGTCACTCACTCACTCACTCACTCACCGATCATCAAAATTCTAAGGTACTTCTAGGGTAGATAGAAACTTAAAATTCAGGATTTAGTTTTCATTTATTTTATAAAGCACAGAAAAATTAAAACATCCCGAAATTTTTATAAAATTGTTCTTTAGTTCTTTATTTTAAAACTAGATGGCGCTGCCGTCTTTTCAACAGAAATAGTGTGTGTTCTTGATGAAAGGACGTAATGGTCCAAAGTTAACCGAAAGTTAAATATATATTAAAGCTAATAAGAGTAGTAGTTTAAAATAAATGTGTCGCAACTGTTGCTACATTCTTATATTAGGAAATCGCGTACAATCTTTATTACATATTCTCTGCGGGTCGAAAGGGGTAATTCAGCGTAAATAAGGACAAACCTTAGCGATTATATTGGCAAACGAAGTACCACGAGAGGGTCTTGTTTTAATATAACTACCGAGGGTCTACAAAAAGAAGTGAGATCCTATGAAAAACATTAACATGTACAAAAATGGGCCAAGCCTCGCCTCGTGACTTCTCCGCCGTAAAACGTTCTGAGATCCCATGTAGAGCCAAGTCTGCCTTTTGTTCTCATTCAATCGCCAATTGAACAATTATGTTATAAATTAAGTCCTTTTCCAAATTAATAACCAATATTCTTTGACTCTATCATTATTATACATCTTTAATCGTATCAAAAATATCGTGACTTGGCAAGCGCAGGTCATCCCCTTCGATTATTTTAAAATCAGAAACGATTTAGTGAATATCCCCTCGACTTCCTTTTAATATTACTTACCTGCGATTGCCAAGTCACGATATTTTTGATACGAACAAAGATGTATAATAATGACTTGGCTCTACATGGGATCTCAGAACGTTTTACGGCGGAGAAGTCACGAGGCGAGGCTTGGCCCATTTTTGTACATGTTAATGTTTTTCATAGGATTCTGGCTATTTTCAGTATGGAAAGACTTGCATTCAAGATTAATCTCAGAACTACCATTATTACAAATGCCTATTAATTAGTATTTTATAAGAAAGTTTCAAGAAGATTATAAAACATTCATGAGTTCAATATTTATCAATACGTACATGTTAACATTGAGAGTCACTTCTAGTTGGCATTGAATTTTTCACAGTCATATCCTATTTAATCAAAAATTAAGTCAATACTTGTATTTAAAAGAAGAAAAAAGTCTATCTTGATCAAGCAAGCCCAAACTAGAATTGGCTACATATGATGAGTTACGCAATTATTTACATTTGATTTCAAAACACTAACTCCTGGCTTCAATATCACAATATTAGGTTCAGTGATTAAAAGTGTCTGTACTTTTAATGAAGTTTGTTTATGCGAAGGATGTTGCTGCTGTAAACAAAGTACTCTTGGTTATTGACAATATTACCACGACAGTTTACTTAGAATTAGTTGACATATTAATTACTTGTTCGTGGATGGGGTCGGGGAATTGTTCAGTTGGTCCTTTGCCTCCAACGAAATGTTTGGTGCACAAAGATGTGTTTCTATTAATTCGGCTTAAACTGAAATCCGTTTTTACCTCTTTTAACCATTTCACCCATTTTTTACAAGTCTCAAACTTGGTCAAAGGCTTAGGGAAAGGTATAACCTATGAAAAACATTAACATGTACAAAAATGGGCCAAGCCTCGCCTCGTGCCCTTTCCGCCATAAAACGTTCTGAGATCCCATGTAGAGCCAAGTCTGTCATTTTGTTCTTATTCAATCGCCAATTGAATAATTATGTTATAAATTAAGTCCTTTTCCAAATTAATAACCAATATTCTTTGACTCAATCATTATTATACATCTTTGTTCGTATCAAAAATATCTCAATTTAGAATCAAGCAATCACAATGTAAAAACTGTGTTGTCTTTTTGTACTGAAAAATAAAGGGTCTTTCGGTTTTGAATCTCTTAGAGTAAACTTGCTTTCCTTCCTTCACCCGAAGTCCCCTAGTAAATAATTCCAAGTCAGCTCAACGAAATTAATTCCGAGTCAGCTCAACGAAATTTAAGCCTGGGCCGCTCGCGAAATTGAATTTGCTCATGAAACTTTGGCACAGAATAATTCCAAGTCAGCTCAACGAAATTTATGCCTGGGCCGGCGAATGTCAGTCCAAATTCATTAAGGCGTGAAAACACAGAAGTAAGACTAATAACCATTAAGTATGGCACTTATTTTGATAATTTATAGTGATTGTCAGTATGCATTATGTTAATTATGTATGCATTATGTTAATTATGTATGCATTATGTTAATTATGTATGCATTATGTTAATTATGTATGCATTATGTTAATTATGTACGCATTGTGTTAATTATGTACGCATTGTGTTAATTATGTACGCATTGTGTTAATTATGTACGCATTGTGTTAATTATGTACGCATTGTGTTAATTATGTACGCATTGTGTTAATTATGTACGCATTGTGTTAATTATGTACGCATTGTGTTAATTATGTACGCATTGTGTTAATTATGTACGCATTGTGTTAATTATGTACGCATTGTGTTAATTATGTATGCATTGTGTTAATTATGTATGCATTATGTTAATTATGTATGCATTATGTTAATTATGTATGCATTATGTTAATTATGTATGCATTATGTTAATTATGTATGCATTATGTTAATTATGTATGCATTATGTTAATTATGTACGCATTGTGTTAATTATGTATGCATTGTGTTAATTACGTATGCATTATGTTAATTATGTATGCATTATGTTAATTATCCAATATGAATTCTTCAATTTGTAGATAATAAATTGGTCGGCGCGCGTCTTTTGTATACATTATATCATAAGTAACATAATAACCATAAGTATTACACTTCAACAATATGAATGCTTGGGTGGTTTGGTCTATAAATTAGCATTGAAAGAATAGATGTAATTAAAAATTTAAGATAATTGGTAATGCTTAAAGTAGAATTTTGATAATTTATAGCGAATGTCAGACTCGGAACAGAAAAATCAGAATCTCCATGAGAGAAACCGTAAAAGAATTGCACTGAAACGCCAAAGTCCTGAATATCGCGAGCGAGAAAATGCAAAAAGGAGAGAAAGTTACCCGTACGCCATTCTGTCAAAAAACGAAGGGAATTTGCTTATGGAACTATACCTCCACCGTCTCGCGAAATTGTACTCGAAACTGAGCATAATAAATCCCTCGAAATTGCAAATGAAACTTTACCTTCACCGTCTCGCGAAATTGAATTTGCTCATGAAACTTTGGCTCCATCGTCTCGCGAAATCGAACAGAATAAATCCCTGGAATTTGCTAATGAAATTATGCCTGGGCCGTCTCGCGAAATTATACCCGGGACTCAACAGAATAAATCCAAGTCAGCTCAACGAAATTCATTAAGGCGCCAAAATCCTGAATATCGCGAGCGAGAAAATGCAAAAAGGAGAGAAAGTTACAAAAAACGAAGGGAATTTGCTTATGGAACTATACCTCCACCGTCTCGCGAAATTGTACTCGAAACTGAGCATATTAAATCCCTCGAAATTGCAAATGAAACTTTACCTTCACCGTCTCGCGAAATTGAATTTGCTCATGAAACTTTGGCTCCATCGTCTCGCGAAATCGAACAGAATAAATCCCTGGAATTTGCTAATGAAATTATGCCTGGGCCGTCTCGCGAAATTATACCCGGGACTCAACAGAATAAATCCAAGTCATTGTCTTGCGAAATTGAACAGAATAAATCCCTGAAATCTGCTAATGAAATTATGCCTGGGCCGTCTCGCGAAATTATACCCGGGACTCAACAGAATAAATCCAAGTCAGCTCAATAAAATTCATTAAGGCGTGAAAACACAGAAGTAAGACTGGATGAAAATAGTTGCAGAGCTATCAAAAGGCAAGACGAAGCTTATAGAAAAGCGGAAAATTCTGCCAAGAGAGCGCGACTTCAAAACGAAGAAATTAGGCAAGCGGAAAATCAAGCCAGAGCCGCTAGAAGTCAAAACGATGCAATCCGCAAAGCGGAAAATTCTGCCATGTTTCATGTTGGAACGTTTTTTTCGAACATAAAAGAAGATCCGATATGGAAGTGTGAAGGGTGTTCGTGTTTGAAATTAAAACCAAGTATTCGACCAATGAAAAAAGAAAAATATATTCAAGTTGTCGGAAACATTGTACCTGAAACACCAGACAAAATAAATCTCTGTCACACATGCAACAAGGCCATTTGCAAAGGCAAACTCCCAAAATTTTCTCCAATGAATGGGTTCACTTTCCCAGAGATTCCAATGGTTTTGAAAAGATTGTCAAATTTGGAGCAAAGAATGGTCGCACCCAGAATTCCGTTCATGCAAATACGGAAACTTGGTTGCGACCAACAAAGAGGAATTAAAGGGAATTGTGTAAATGTACCAATAGGCATTGACAGCACAGTTTCGATATTGCCAAGGCTTCCTCCTGGAACACAAACCATACAAGTCAAGCTCATGCGTCGGATGGAATACGACCATGCTTTTTTGCACGAGACAGTTCGACCAAAATATATCATAGAAGCTTTAAGCGAGGGGTTAGTCATTCTCCAAAATTTTGTACACCTGATTTCTGATTTCTGAATTTTTATGTGAATTCCGTTGATTACTGAATGAATTTCTTGATTTCCGTGATTACGATTATTTTAGGTGATTTCCATAATCTTTACAATGATTTCCCGTTATTGCCGCAGATTACTCGAGATTACTACTTGAATTCCACTGATTACTCGTGATTACTATTTGAATCCCACTGATTACTCGTGATTACTTTTTGAATTCCACTGATTACTCGTGATTACTTTTTGAATTCCACTGATTACTCGTGATTACTTTTTGAATTCCACTGATTACTCGTGATTACTTTTTAAATTCCACTGATTACTCGTGATTACTTTTTGAATTCCACTGATTACTCGTGATTACTTTTTGAATTCCACTGATTACTCGTGATTACTTTTTGAATTCCACTGATTACTCCATTTCAACTGATTACGATTTTTATTTTGGATTTTCGAATTCCTCGATTGATTATGCGTGATTATTTGACGGAATATGTGATTACCGAGATGATTACAAAAGATTACTAGGAAATCATGTGATTATTTCTGATTCTCTCAATATTCCATGTGATTTCCAGTGATTATCGGAGATTTCTGATTACTCACAAAATTGATTATGATTACTTATGATTTTCTTAGAATTCTAGAAATCAAGTAATCGATTTCGGCGGTTTTGTACACCTGATTACTCAAGTGACTAGCCCCTCGGCTTTAAGGCTATTGGTTGCTTCACCTCTTTACGACAGGAATGGCGTAATTCTAACAGAAAGTCTACTTCCTGTTGATAACGAAACTATGGATTTCGTGGTTAATGAAAATGACCGCAATCCCGATGTAATAAATGATCAGATTCAAGATAATAGGAAGGATGACAAGTAAGTTCCGAGCGTACATCCATTTAAAAATATTGATGGTGATTTGCATAGCCTTGACCATGAAATAAAAACAGGTGGAAAAAATGATGATTTTGATAGCGATGATGAATGGAATGAAGATCAAAAAGGTGCTATTGAAAATACCGGACAAAATGATACTCTATTAATTTCCGATGAGGATTTCAATTTACCAAGTCGCGTCACTATTCAATATGCCCCCGGCGAAGGTCAAAGGCCAGCCTCATTGTTTTTCGATAAAGACGCGGAAGAGCTTTCTTTTCCACGGATTTACGGGGGGAACCTAGGGCTTATAAAGTAGAATGTAGTTACCAAGATATTGCTAAATGGGAACTAACCAATTTTGATCGTAGATGCGCGTCGGATGTTTCAAAAGTATTTTACACATTCCTTAAAATTGAAACGCTAAAAGTCAGCCAATCTATTCAAATTGCATTGCGTAAAACAATGAGTAAAGATGGGCGCTTAATCACTGCTGGAGTAGTAAGATCCGCAGGGGGATTGGAGACGCTAGTTAAGCACGATGATGCACTTGGAATATTCAATAAGGTCGTCTCCAGCTTATTTGCAAACACGCTCTAAACAGCTTTTGTCAATGTTGCGACAACTCGGAACCCCAACGCTCTTTTTTACGATATCGGCTGCAGAAACGAAGTGGCCAGAATTGATAAATGCGCTTTTGATTTCTTCTGGGCAAAATGCAAAAAGTGAAGGGCAAATTGAGCAGATGGGATTCCTTGAAAAGTCAAAGCTGATTCGAAATGACGCGGTTACTTGCGCAAGGTACTTTGACCACAGATTTAGGGCTTTCTTAAAATACTTAAAAAGCAAGGCAGCACCACTTGGAACTGTTACGGATTACTATTTTCGTATGGAATTCCAGCACCGTGGGTCTCCCCACATGCACGCTTTAATTTGGATTGAAGGAGCACCAAAGCTTAAAGCTGATGGGTCAAATGCGCCGGAAGTTATTGAACTTATCGATCGCATTATAACTCGCGAGAAACAAAATGAAGATCAGTGGGCTGACTTGATAAAACTGCAGACGCACAAGCATTCGAGAACATGTAAGAAGAAACGAGACGAAAAAACAATTTGTCGCTTTGGTATTCCTATTCCCCCTATGCCGAGGACAGTAATTCATGATCCAGAATTGAGACAATGGAGTGAAAGTTGGAAAAAGAAGATTGGGAAAGAATATAGGAAAGTTCTTAATGCTATTGAAAACTTGAAGCCGGATAGCGCTCCAGAAACCTGCGACGAATTTATTAAACAACTCGGCTTAACAGAGTCAGTATATACAGATTGTGTTACTTACAAATTAAGCAAGAAGACCGTTCTGCTAAGAACGAGTCCCAAAGAAATACGCATTAATGCCTACAACAAAACCGTGTTGCCTCTCTGGAAAGCGAACATGGATATACAGTATGTGCTGGATCCCTATGCGTGCATTATGTATGTGGTTTCTTATATAGGGAAATCCCAGAGAGGCATTTCAAAATTACTCTTGGAGGCCATGAAAGATTCCAAACGACAGGGATCATCTATAAAGGAACGATTTAAATTAGTAGCGAACAAATTTCTCTCGGGTCAGGAAATATCCGCTCAAGAAGCTGCCACCGGGTGTATACAAATACCTGTTTCTCGATCCAGTCGGGTCACGGAATACATCAATACAAGTCCCCCAGAAGAAAGATTACGAATTTTGAAATCCCCGTCGGAACTAGAAAATCTGTCAGAGAACAGCACGAATATATACGCAACAGGATTAATCGAAAGATATCCAATGAGACCAGACAATTTGGAAACGCTCTCACTTTCCGAATTTTGCGCTTGGTACGACTATCAAAAATCCAAACGAAAATCCCCAGCCTCGACAAATATTAATGAAGATGAATATGATATTGTCGAAGATGAAGGTGCAGAGTCTAAGAACTGGATTCCTCTCAATGAAGGGAAAGGATATATTCGTAAAAGAGGGAAACCCAAAATAATTAGATTTCGGCACTACAGCTTGGAGAAAGATGAAGCCAATTTTTACCGAGAGCAACTGATGTTATTTTGGCCATATAGAGACGAAATTGGGGATATTATAAACAGAAGCAGCGAACAAATGTTTAAATCAAATCTATCAGCGTTAACCGAAAAAAGAAAACAGTTTTTCCACGAATCTGATGAACAAGCTATAGCAGAAGCGATGGCTGACTTTCAGCTTAGTGAAGTTGTGGATGTTGAAAATACACAGCCTCTTATGGAGCATCAAGACGCAAGAAATAAGACATTCACAATGGATGATCCTGATTTTGCTGTCGAGGCTTTGCAAACTGCTGTTGGAGACATCAGTAGGGATATATCGGATAAGGGGACTGTAGACAACACTATCATCCAAAGAGTTTTGTATTCAACGAACGAAGAATATACAAACTTAGTTAGAAGTCTCAATTTGAGGCAAAAGGAGGTTTTCAATTACATTTTGGGCCGTTTTAATACGAACGAGGGAAAACCTTTGCGATTGTTTGTATCTGGGGGAGCTGGAGTTGGAAAAAGTGTTTTGATCAATGCTGTCTTTGAAGGAATTACAAAATATTTCCATAAGCAGCCTGGTGCGGACAACTTCAATCTTGTTGTTCTTAAAACAGCACCAACCGGGAAAGCGGCCTTTAACATAGGGGGCTCTACACTACACAGGACTTTCAATCTACCCGTTAGTCAATACGGTGGGCAAATGGCCCGTTTGGAGGCAGAAAGCTTGTGCAAAATAAGGGTGGCGTTGACCGATTTGAAGTTGCTCATTATAGATGAAATATCCATGACGGGCGTAAAAATGATAAATCAGATACATGCCAGACTTCAGCAAATAATGGGTTCCCAAGAACATTTTGGTGGAATTTCTGTATTGGTAGTAGGAGACTTTAATCAGTTACTCCCAGTTGGTGGTAACTTTGTTTTCCGGGCCCCTCGGCCCAGCGAAAATGTTTATGCGGCATTGATCGACAGCCCGTTATGGGAAAAATTTTCCCTGTTTGAACTTTCGGAAATTTTGCGTCAAAAAGAAGACAAAATTTTCGCATTGACTTTAAATCGAATGTCTGTAGGAATGCTTACACCTGAAGATGTGATATTTTTCAGAAATCGTCAGGTTAAGGAAGGCAATGAGCCGTCGTCAGACGGCATCAATTTATTTGAGAACAACAAGGATGTGGACCGGTTCAATGAAGATCGCTTGATGCAGATGACAACCGAAACTTGTTTTGCGTTAGCCTTCGATTGCGCTGGTGGAGACGTCCGAAACGAAATAAAGAAAAAGGTTCTAGAAAACGAGTAGTGATAGCTACCCAAATACGCATGAATCCAAGATGGCCGCCAACCCAAGATGGCCGCCCTCTCCTCATCCACCAAACTCAAACCAAAACTTTTCAGACAAGTCTGGACTAGCCCGAGCTGTTAGTTTCAACCCCCATGACATCATCTTCTTAACTTAAACCAAAACTAAACCTATAGTCAACCTTGACGTCATTCCCTGGCTTACTAACATTGGGTGTTGCCCTTTAACCACTCCAGCTTTCTGTAAGCCTAAAGTTAATAAAAACACAGATTTTAAGACATCAAATATTTACTTTTTATAAGATGTACAGATATGGGTGATAAATAAATACAGAATATATATTACAAAATAATCAACAACCAACAAGGATAAACAAGCATGTTTTAAAGAGTTCATTTTTCACGTTGACCCTGTATCGTTATTTGACTCGGAAGTGCAATTGGCGGAGGGACGTTTGGGTTTATTTTCTAATTGTTTTCTGCTTCGCCGTTCAATTTCGTAAAGAGTTAACAAAACGTTGACTATTAACCCGTAAACAAAAAAGAAAATGAGGCACAACATATTGCGAGGGCTATGATAACAAATGATATTTAAATTGCTAGTACATGTTATATGTAACATACTAGAGAGTTAAGCGGCAGTTTTAATTGGATCCTATTTGTCACATTAGGCGGAGCGTAAGTAAAGAGCTAATATCATTGGATAGGCTAATTAAGGTGGAGTTAGAAAATAAGCCTATAATTATAAGTCTGACAAGAATAACAAATATAGAAATAAAAATTTTTAATAACAAACAATATAATATATACAATAACAAATATTTATATGAAAAAAACCCACCACCATTTAAAAAGATTAAACACCGGTCGACCCAAACCCCCCACTGCCGCGTGCCGTCGGGGTCAAAGTCTAGAAACAACATAAAAATGTGTTACAAGTTGAATTCTAAATTAAAAAACTTGAAAATATTTACCGCCGTTTCCACCGGTCTTAGCAATATAACCGGGGTCACTATCAATTGGGCGAAACGATCACCCCGCTTGACAACGTAGGGGGTTTCCCCGACATTTGCGACGACGACTTTTAGGGGTCCCCGATAGTCGGCGTCTATTATTGTTAAGAATTATTATACTTTTACACACTATAAAATAACTAATAAACATACCTATCGTCCCCTCGGCGACAAACAGCCCTTGGGCTGTTAAGCTGCTACGGCCAACAAGGCGGCCGTAGCTGTTCTCGGGCAGCATCACGCCTAACCCAGTCGACACGATTTTGATACCGTGAGGGTCGATTACGGTATCCACTGGACAATATAAGTCCAGCCCGGCCGACTGGGGGGTGGCACGACGGGGAGTAAGCGCTGCCGGATGGATTTTGATCACGGGCAGGCAGGGCAAACGAGGAGCGGTCGAAAAAGACATCTTAAAGTTTTTGGGATAGTGTTTCAGAAACAGAAGTTAAACAACTGATAACTTTCATTTTGAAACACGGGGCTTATATACAAAATTAGCGAGGTCAAATCTAATAGTGTCTAGCCAATACTTTCAAGATTTTTAAAATTCAATAAATAGCCAAAAAGTTAATTAGATATATAGGTATAAAATTACAAAATCTCTCCGAGGTCTAAGTTTTTTTTTCGTATGCAAAAAAGTTGTCTAGGTGTGTTTTAAATAATTCAAACGAGATCGTGTTATATAAAAAACCCTTTAGCGAAGGTTAAAAAGAAGTTACTTTGATAAATGCCTAAGGGGACAAATATTATTCGTATGCAAAAGCTTGTTTAGGCGTGTTTCGAATAATTTGAATAATTCTCACGAGATCGCTTTATATAAGAAAAACAATTTATTAGTGAAGGTTAAAACTAATTACTTTGGGAGGGACGGAAATTGTTTTTTTGACATGATTTAAATCTAAATAAATGTATATTAATATTAAACTATAGAGGTATTTTTTATATAGATAGATATCCTAATGTCTTCTATAATCTTTAGTACCAACTCCACAATAAAAAAATGTTTTTTAGGTCAAATTAAAAATAGCGTATCAGACATAATTATATTTTTTAAACTCTTAATAAAAAAAACCATGTCTAAGCCTGTATTCTAAAAAAAAATGGCCCTGAGATTTTGGGTATAAAAGCTTGAGCATTGGTATTGGATTCTCACAGTCGATCCAGCCATGAACAAGTACCAAGAGTCTCAATCTATGTTTGAATCTCCACCGTCTTCTCCTAATAATCGACAAGGATCCAGCAACGGTCAACGAACGCTGAGTCAATTTGTAAAACCCGACCCCGTTGAGATCCTCCTCGATTCTGACGACGAGGAGTTTGTCCAGGACGTGTTGCAGAAACACGTTGTCGGCGTCAACGGGGTTGAGGGGTCCTATCGCTTGAGAAGCGACGGGCAATATTTCGAAACTAAAATCCCCCCGCGAAAGGGGGATTTCTACATAGACATCAGTATCTATAAATTTAAAGATATAAAAGACGCCCAGGCGGACAAACTGTGGGAGTGTAGACATAAGCGGCTAAAAAGAGTCGTTGACGCTAAAAACAAAGACGCCATCAAACTTCTTAACGCTTTCCATCGCTTGGTGGACGACGTGAAGAACGACGCAGAAGCCGCTCAGCAGCCGCCTAGCAAAGTACGTATCTTATTAACAATAAATTTACAAACCAAAATTTTGTTCCAATTTTTTTTATTTCTGATAGAGATTCAAAAAATGAGTTCGAGCAGCGGCAGCAGCGGGAGTGACTCGGAGGGTAGCGACAGAGATGAACACGCACAGGTAAACCGGTACTACACAATTGAGCGGCAGATTGACAAAACGAGTCGCAAGTGGCATTGTAAACAAATCGATTTGCGTATAGCTTTCAAAAATCTGGAAGACATTCCAACGCGAGATTTTTTTCGAATTTTTCGAAAAATTCTCGACGAAGTTATACGTAAATTAGTAACCGAGAATCCCGGGTATAATCGGGTTCGATTTGTTTTAAGCTCCCCCGGATTGACGACCCCTGTTAATATTAAATTTATAAAAATTGACAAATTCACCAGTAAGCGAATTATGCGCACCATCTATAGAGTAACGCAATCTAGTCGGGACTTTGTCTTTAATGGGGAAGATTTTCAGTTTGACATTATTTTTTAAACCTCGATGCGAATATAGGAGTTTATTATAAGTCCATAAAAAATAGAACTTTGGTTAATTTGGATTATTTCGTTAAACAAAATAACCAATTTATTTTTATGGAGAATAATGATAACCTTGTTTTGCTCGGAGTTTAGTTTGGGTAAAGAGATGGCCGATCGCAATTTTTATCGTCAAAAAAAGCAAGGTCCGCCCTTTAACCGGAACAATTTTGACAAACTGAGACGCAATAGCACTCTTCAAGGTAATATTGCAAAAATCTTGCACAGGAAAGCCGGAGTCCCCGAAGGTTTTGTTACTCTAGAAGATATTCAAAAATTTCAAAATTATTTAGTTCCCCATTATCGAATCGTAATCGTTGATGCTGCGAATAATTTTACCATATTTTTCAAAGGCCCCCAAGCTCCTAAATTTATCTATTTATTAAAAATTGGCGACCATATCCACCCCGCGAAAACTTGGCACGGCATGATGGGGGGTTGTACCTCTTGCGATTTATGCTTGAAATCGTTTTACAAACGTGAATTGTTAAAAGAGCATAAATGCCCCGAGGATACAAAACCCTATATATGTTTTCGGTGTCAAGGAGAAGCTTTTCATTTAACCAACGAGGATGTTTTAAAACGTTGCGACGAATGCCACCGCTACTTTTTCCCGGGCCCCTGCTACGAAACTCATTTACTTAATGGCACCTGCGCGAGCCAAAAACGATGTTTAGAATGTGGGCGACTGATGGGTGACGATCACGACTGCAATCCCGAATGCTCTCAGTGTAAAATAGTCCATCCGCCAGGTGAACATTTTGTTATGCCTTTGGAAACCAAAATGAAAGCCTCGCGGTTTATTTATTACGACATTGAGACTATTCTTAGAAATAATATCCACGTCCCCATTTTACTAGTTTGCGACGTAGAGACTGAAGCTGGCTTTGAAACTAAAATTTTTTACGGCGCCAATTGCGTCGAGCAATTTTTAAATTATTTATTTAGCGTAGAGCAGGTAGTTTTGACTGGACAGAAACGTAAAACGTACCAACCGCGCTTTACTAACACTCAAGTCGTAGCTCATTACGCGAAAGCTTTTGATAACTTCTTAATTCTTAACGCTTTAGTCCATAGACACGTCACCCCTGCCGTTATTTTTGACGGTAGTAAAATTTTAATGATTCATCTCGAGGGACCGCAAATTAGATTCCTCGATAGCTTTAATTACATTAGTCAACCTCTGCGTAATTTCACCAGCATGTTTAGCCTCGGCGATGTGGCGAAAGGATTCTTTCCATTTGATTTTCATACCGAAGAAAATCTTAATTACATTGGCGTCATCCCTGAAGCTTCGTACTTTAACGTAGCTCAAATGAAAGCCAATGATTATCGAGATTTTCAAGCTTGGTACGCGTCAATGGAAGGATCTATTTACAACATCAAAGAGGAGCTTATTAAATATTGCATTCAAGACGTCAAAGTCCTAAGACAAGGCGTCGAAGCTTTTAGAAAAATTTACGTAGATCTAACAAAATTAGACCCTTTTTGCTTAAAAAATATTACTTTGGCGGGTGCTTTAACCACTATTTATCTTAACAATTACTATAAACCTTACAGCATGGGTATTGTTCCTTCTAACGGCTATAACGCAAAATTTAATCACAGTCAGATTAGCTTAAAATATCTCGCTTGGGTGGAGAAAACGGAAAATATAAAATTGCGAACGGCTTTAAGCTATGGGGGTGAATATCGGGTGGGGCGCTATTTAGTCGACGGCTATAGCGAAACTCCGCCCAAAATCTACGATTTCCACGGTTGCTACTTTCACGGTTGTCCATGTCAAAAACTTAATGCCTACAATACCCAACTCAAAGCCAGCAACAGATTTCTGTACGAACGGACTCTAGATAGAGAGCTGTTTATTAAAGAGAAGATGGTCGGGTATGAATATACCTCGATTTTTGAGTGTCAATTTGCTAAGCTTTTAAAAGAAAACGCCGAAGCAAAGGCTTTCTGCAAAAGTTTAACTTTTCGACCTCAAATATCAGCCCGTAGCGCTCTCTATGGGGGACGAACGGAAAATTTTGTTCTTAACTGCCACGTGCAAGGTGAGGAGAAAATTTTCTACAAGGATATTATTTCTTTGTACCCGAAAGTTTGTCGCGATTGTCCGTACCCTAGCGGCCACCCCATAATCTATAACAGAGATTTTGACAAATCGCCAGGGTGGTATTTTGGCGTTATGAGTTGTCGTCTGTTGGCCCCTCAAGATCTCCACATCCCCTTAATTCCCTTTCGCAGCGGTGGTAAATTAGCCTACGCCCTCTGTCGCACGTGCCTAGAATTGCGAGCGGAAATCTGCGATCACACTGTTAATGAACGGGCTTTCGAATCAGTCTGGCCAACGGTCGAAGTCTATGCCGCTATGGAACATGGTTATAAACTCCTCGATATATTCGAGGTGTACCATTATCCAAAAACGGAATATTTCTTTGCCCAGTACATGACTGATTTTATCGCCTTGAAAGTGAAGAATTCCGGATTTCCCGCTCACGCGCAAACGCCTCTGCAAAAAGAGGCGTATATCGCCGATATAAACAAGAATGAAAAGCTTTCTCTGACCGTGGCGGATATTCAATCAAATCCTTCCCTGCGTAATATCGCTAAAATTAATTTAAATTCTCTTTGGGGTCGCATGGCTCTGAATACGGGAAAGATTCGCAGCATCTTTATCAACAATTATTACGAATTGATACGATACGCGAGCGATTACACTCTGGAATTAGTCGACTTACGGCCAGTTACGGAGTCGATCGCTCTCTTATCGTACAAAGCCAAAAGCGATTACATTCGGACTACAAACTGGGGTCGGCCATTGTGGGGAGCTTTGTTTCTTGCTACGGGCGACTCGAATTGAACAAGATGCTGCTTCAATTAGACCGCGCAGCTTTGTATTGTGACACCGACTCGATAATCTACCGCCATCTACCGGGAAAGTTTGACATTCCAACTGGCAATCATATTGGTTGCTGGGCGGACGAACTCGGCGGTGATTATATAACTTCCTTTTGTAGTACCGGTGCCAAAAGTTACTCGTTTCGCACTAGCAAAGGAAAAGAAGTCAAGAAAATTAAAGGGTTGACGTTAAATCGAGAAAATCTTGAAAAACTTGACTTTGAAACCTTTGAAAGTGTAGCGATGAATCCGGAAAAGGAAGTTACAGTCAATGTCCCTTTTAATTTTAAACGGGATAAATACAAGCTGCAGCTAGAGGCCGTTAAAATCACCAAAAGATTTCGCCAAACCTCGAATAAGAGATTGTTGAACGCCGATTTGACAACCAGTCGACCCTACGGTTTCAAAGAGGCAACACCCGCTTCAACATCTCTTTCGCATGAATTACGAGGCTAGGCGAAGACATACTTTTGAGGGCTTGTGGGAATCTTGCGTTCCTATCGAAGCCCTGGCCAAAGACGGTTTCTATCTTGCAGATGTAGAAACACAGACGACGCGCTGCGCCTTTTGCGGCATCGCCTTGTACCAGTGGCGTTGCACGGACCATCCATCGAGGGAACATCGGAAACACAGCCCATCGTGTCCGATGGTTTCCAAAAAACCGTGCAACAACAAACCACTGCGTCAGGGGGTTCCGGACTTCCCGACCAGCGAGGGCGAGGATGTTTGCGAGCCTCTAATCCAAACATGCCCAGCCACCAACAACGAGCGGTCGGGAAACGAAAAAGTGCGCGTGCGCATAAATCCGTCGTGTTTTCTTCTGTAGTGCGTGTGTACCAACTACCCTCCGAGTCACGCGTCAACTTTAACCTCCTCAACGCCCAACGCTTCCGCCAGCGTTGTCTGGAATTAGAAGAGAAACTTTTTAAAAAAAACAATTACTAAATAGGGGATTTTTTTTTTGGGTAAAAGGGTTTCGTTTATATTGTTTAAATATTTTTAATTTGTGTTTATTAAGGGTCTTTGGGTTTTGGGTTAATTGTATTTTGATTATTATATTATATATAAAAACTGTTAATTAAAATAAAAATGTTTATTAATCAAGATGAATCCAACCGAGTCAGTCTCGCATTCTTTAAAGTTCCAAACACCCGCCCAGTTTCTAATCGTGGGGCCAACGCAAGCGGGGAAGAGTTTTCTTTTAAGTAACTTATTGCAAAATCATCAGCTTATGTTTGACCCACCGCATAAAAAGGTTATTTATTGCTACGCCGCCTGGCAGCCAAACTACGAAAAATTGAAACAATTGATTCCGGGAATTCAATTTATTCAAGGCTTGCCAACGGCGGATCCGGACTTTTGGGAAATGAATCGCGACTCCTACTTGATACTAGACGACTTAGCTAGCCAATTATTTAAACAAACTCATATTGCCGATTTAGTGTGCGTGACGTCGCATCATTTAGGGTATACGGTTATTTTATTACTCAACAAGTTTCCCAAGGGTAGCCAATCGCGGATAATCTCAAAACTCTTCCTATTTTATAATAATGAAAAATCCTCGAGATGTCGCCTCTATTAGATATTTGGCGCAACAATAAGTCCAGATAACCCGAAGCGTATTACGGAGGCGTACAGACTAGCCACTAGAGAACCCTATAGCTATTTGTTAATTGATTAAAAACAAGAAANGTAGCCAATCGCGGATAATTTCTCAAAACTCTCCCTATTTATAAAAATGAAAAATCCTCGAGATGTCGCCTCTATTAGATATTTAGCGCAACAAATAAGTCCAGATAACCCGAAGCGTATTACGGATGCGTACAGACTAGCCACTAAGAACCTATAGCTATTTGTTAATTGATTTAAAACAAGAAACTCCGGAAAATTTACGATTAAGGTCGCGTGTTCTACCTCACGAATCACCTATGTATGTCTATGTCGATTAAATTTAATTGTCATTTGAATAATGGCCCCACGCGTTAAACATCGATCAGGAAAACGCTCCCGACTCGTCGTAGCGCGTCCCTCGACAAAGTTTGCCAAATTTGTCCCTTATTTACAGAGTTTGCGTCAAACTAGCTGTAAACAACGGCGAACCCTCTTAAACAATAGTAGCGCGCCCCAATTAAAAAGCATTCAGACAATTTGTAAGAATTTAAAGGGCGGGGGCATTTATTTGAGTAAAGACCGTAAGAAAAAGCTAGCAAAGTACAAGAAAATTATTAGACAACTCGGATCAAGTACCTTGTCGCAGAAAAGCAAAAAAAAGCTGTTGTTGCAGCAATCAGGTGGTTTTCTTACGACGTTGCTTGCAGCAATTTTGCCTTCAATTGTCCAAGCCATAGCTGCTAAACTATGAAACAAATGGTGCTTGTGCCCGCTAGCGCAGTAACTTCAACAGCTGCCCAAGAACACTCGGTCTTGGACCGAGAGATTGATGATATTTTAAAATCGCCATTGAATGCTTACGATAAATTATATAAATATTTAGACGCTTTTAAGAAATATTTAAGTATCGAGAAACAAATTCCTTTACCTAAATTTGAGGTCGTAACACAAGCAATGTCCAATGTCCCCACGCCGCCATTACCGGTCACCCCTAAAATGCCCCCGCGAAAAAAACAATTGTCATGGCCGAACTATGCCACGTCATCACCGACAACAAGCGCGTCGGGCAGTTCTTTTACTACGCCTAAACGAACCGAGCCTCGGCAAAAGGTTTTTAAAAGCGAAACGGCTGCGGGGACACCAACACGAGAAGATTTTTACCAGCAATATGGGCCGACCTATGTTGGAGATATGGTGAAACGGCAGGCCGAAGTTCTTGCAAATCGTTTGCAAAACACATTTTTTACGCCAAAAAGAGAGCTAGAAGAAGGGGCTGTCGGTTATGCAAATCCGGACGCTTTTCAAGAAGAAATTGTCGATGAACAAGAGAATTTAGCGGAGGCAAACGGGGACAATTTAACGGACTTGGAAAACCTGTTTGAGACGGCCTCCGCTAAACAGAAGAACAAGAAAAAACAGAAAAAACCTCGGAAAAAGAAAGACGAACTTCAAAATCTCGGTCCAGTAGTGCCATCTAACGAACGAAGAGCTAAACACCATAAATGGCGTGATATTGATTAAATGTAATATTAAGACAAATAAAAAATTGTTTTATTGTGAACAATATCTGTGTACATGTTTTTTTAAATGTAAAGATAAATATAATAAGGCGACATAGTCGTTAAGTTTAAGGTTATCAGCGTAAATAGCGTCTAATATCGTCTGTCTAGCCACGCCCTCGCAACGGAGCGCTAGGTACAGACTACAATGCAGACCGCACAGTTGAAAAAATGGATGTTGAATTTGTTGTTTATTGTAAACAACTCGTTTCCCGTATCGTTTTAAATTAACTTTATAGTATCGCGGCGACTTTCCGTAAGTGCAAAACATTTCTACCGTGTCATTGTTAGAAAAGCATGCTATCCAATGTTCTCCAGCCTCTCCAGCTGCTTCGTTATTGAATATAAAGCAAAATTTGGGCCTTTTAGGATGTGCTGGGAGTTTATTTACGGGGAAGCATCCTAAATAGTAGGGTCGCGTTCTTTTGTCGCAAGTTAAAAGAGCGTTTATTTGCGAAGTGTTCATAATTTATTCTTGACAAGGCCCGTCTCAGGTAACGAGACTTTTTGTAGTTCGGCGCCGTAGAAAACACCCAAAATTTGCTCCCCCTTTAAATCCGCTACGCGATAGACGGGTGGTGACCTGGGTATGACGTCAACAACGCGAAATATTTCGTCAGTAAATGTGCCACCCGAGCTAATTTTTCTAAATACCCGACTAGCTATAGAGAGACGCACGTGATCGCCAACTTTAAGCCTCGGTGCGTATCGATTAATGCCGTTTGATTTCCCGTACAGTTTATTCCAAATGATTGACTCGTTATCTATATTAACATGAGCCGGTGCAATTCCAGTAGTTGAATGAACCCGTTCATTATAGGCTTGAGTAATTAAAGGTAAATATTTAACGTAATTTTTATTCCCTGTGGCTGTAATAACCCGGGCAATTTGTTCCTTAATTGTTCTAATAAAGCGTTCCGCTAGACTGGCCTTATGCTGACTCCGGGCAAAATGTATTTGCACATTGTGCCGTTTCAAGAAGGAAGCAAAGTTGCGCGAACTAAATTCCCCACCAAAGTCAGTGTATATTTTTAAAGGGATCCTCTCTCGAAATATTTTTTAAAAGCTTCGATAACCTCGCCAGATGTTTTGTTTCTAAGAGGTATTGTCCATCCGTAGCGGCTTAAGACGTCAATGACGCACAAAACATAGCGAACATTTTTATTAAAACGTTTCAATTTCGGTAGATCCAACAAATCAGCTTGAAAAACATCGTCCATGCTCGAAGCGTACACCTGGTTGGTTTTGAATCGGAAACGTCGAAATCGGTGTTTCGTGTAGGCCGGTTGTTTCTCGAGAAAGGCGACTAATTTTGCTTTTGGCACGTGCGGTAAGGCCTTTTGTAACCTCGCTAGCGACCCATAGGCGGCCGGATTAGCCACGTCGTAATAAATTTTTCTAATTTTAGCGTCCATGTCTTAACAAGTATAAATAACGACTAAATGGTTTCCCAATAAACAACTTTATTTAATACACACAAAGGTATTTTATAAAAACAATATCAGTTAAACAAATACGCTATATCAGTACATTTATTTTAATAGCCATAAATCAAGGCATTCTTTAAATCGGCAAAACTGTTGACAAAATAAGCGTAAATATCCTCTTGATCCTCGATCCATCCGTGTTCAGTCTCAAATTGATGCAAAATTTTCTCACGATCCAATTGAGGCAGCGCTTCGTGCAAATTACGTTCGACTCGATCGCTGAAATTTGTGTCAAATTCCGAGCAGCTTTGAGAGTGGCATATTTGTTTTCGACACTCGACGTTGGCGCAAGTGGAAGTGACGTCAAACAAAGTGGTAGTGAGCTCGTTTAAAATTAATTCGCGCATGCGACAGACAGCTATCCCTTTAGCTTTGAGATCCTCGTCAATCAGCGGCTTTAAATCAATCAATGTCTGCCATCCTGTTTTGTTCAGGCTGAATCCTTCGCTGGTGCTAAAGTTCAGGAAATAACGACTGCCGCTGCCTCGTTCATAGTATCGAAGATCGATTATACGTTCATCTTTCGAGTTGACGAAGCATTCCAGCTTGAGGCGCTCTTTGACGGGCAACCAAATATGATAGCGAGGTATTTTTCCGTCAAAAAAGGACGTGAGTTCATTTTGAAACCGAAACAAAGCGTACCAGGCGTTAGGTTTTAATATAGTTTTTGTACGCGTATCCGATCTTTGAATTAATATTTTAGGTTCAATTGACTCAATGACGCAAATGTCGAGCTTTGGCGTGACGGTGTGTACTGGGTGCATATTGGCTCGCGACTGATATTGTATTTATAAAGTTTTAGTCTTTTATACGTTGGGGTGATTATAAATAATTTCTCTGTTTTTAGATATTATTAATTGGTTGTTTGGAAATTCGGCCATGACAATACACGTGACGTTTTCGGTTAGCGGAGAGCTAAATCTTAACGATAATCGCAAGTTACCAGTCTGGGGCATGGAATTTAAACCTAACGAAGCGAGATGTTCTCTACTCAAATCAAAAACAACGACAAAAAAGCCCTTCTTATATAAATCGTAAGAAATTATATTTCCCCGGTCAAGACCTAATATCTCGAGACCCTCGAATAAAGAATTGTAACATCTAACGTATTGATCGTCGTCAAAATTAGGCGTAAAGGGAATATCAGGATAATTTTGAGAATTTAAAGAGAATTGCATGAAATCGAGTTTGAAATGTTGGAGATCCAGGGGGTTGGAAGTTGCTTCCCCTACAAATTTTTTATTAGTAACGAAAGCCACGACAGTTCGCGAGGGTAATTGCCCCGTAAACAGGCTGTCCCTAATAAAATCTTGCGTTCCGGTGGTTATTAAGAAATTTTTCATAACAATAGAGTTTACTTCGTAGCGAGCGTTTATTCCCGAGTTTAACATCTGAGCGTGAGCTAGTTGCAGTTCGGGATTAACCTCAATTTCGCGCGTAAACAAGGTGCATTCCGTTAAATCAATCTTATACTTTTTGCCCGTTTCATTGTGAATAATAGCGAAATCCGTGGAGCTTCGATGAAGTCTAATTCGCACCTCGATATTATCTAGTAAGAATTTGGGCGTTTTGAACATATCCAGAAATAATTCGCCAATTACATCGCACGTCTTTGATTTTGCCACGCGTTTAGCGCGACGACCAATACCATTATCTTCTTTGTTAATATTGGCGTCTTCTAAAGCCGTCGCCGGATCGATAATGGTATCCAAATAATATAACATAGAAGTTAACCAGGAATTGGCCGCCGTTTGTCCATAATTTAAAAGTATTTTAAAATAGGCCATATATGGGTACATATTATTAGGTTGCTGGATGGCAACGCCATTAAGAAATAATTCTACTTGACAAAATAGCGAGGCAATTATTAAATTTGTTACCGAGACTTTCTTTTCCGCATCTGGAACGGCCGTGCCGTCCTCGTGTAAAACGCGAAATTTTATTCTCAAAAGAGTTTTAGTCAAATCATGATAATTGTTTGAGGGAGGAATGATAAATTCTACATATTTAGCATTAGTTAGTGGGGCAATTGGATAATGAGCAGTCGTTTTAGTCCCCACAATATTATTATTCACCACTGGCTTTTCAAATACTTCAAAATCGGATAGAACACTTTCGTAGGTCGACATGTTTAGTCTAGAAAATCGCGTTTAGTGCGTCGCTTAACACGTTTGCTCCGGCTTGTTTTAGCAGTCCTCTTTCGTTTTCGGCCCGTCCCGCTTTGAGTGTTGACGAACCGGTCCACGCCTTTATGTAGTAGGGAATTTATAGATTGTTTGACATTTCTTTTAATAGATTCACGTGGTGATATGGTGGGGTTTTGAGCATCGCTAATAACTCGGCCTGTCAAACCCACAGCTTCGGACGCTAGCGTACTAAGGGCTGGCCTAATAAAGGGTGTAATTTTGCGCAATAAAGAATTAAAGATACCGCCCACACTGAAGCGACCTCCGGATTGGAAAACGTTCGCGTGTAAAGCCGGAAGGGACGATCCTCTTTGGAAATACAGAGTATATCTATTAGGCACCATTGCTCCTGTTCTATTGACGTCGACGCCTAAAAAACAGTTTAATATATACTTTGCCTAAATTAAACGGGATATTTTCCCCGTAATCGGATTTCAATTCAATTTCAATTTCTTGTATATCGCTAGTTGAAATTGGATAAAAGTCGATATTATTAAATATTTCCTGGTTCTCTTCGTCTAGCAGCGAAAAAGCCGGCATTTTTATGAAACGTAGCAGAGGGGCTTGACCACCACCCACTACTTGTTGACGGATAATATTGGTATAAACAAACATGGCATCGACGCCTCTCATGATATCCGCGGGATACTCCGACGTCTCGCTGTTGATATACCGATCCAATTGATTACTACTAAAACCTAACAATCGTCCCAGTCCTCGTCCGGGTGTTGTTTTGGGAAACAAAATTGAGACCGTATCGTTCAGTTTTGAAACCGTCACGGTTCCGTCTACATTCTGCCAAAATTTTAGACTTTTTCTATGCGTCGGCGACATGGCTTCGCTCATAGCACTTAAAACATCGCTAATATGATAATATACCCCGGGAGGAATCTCGCACGCGTAATTGTCAACTCGTTTGCCTTGAGATCCGGGTACATACGGTTGGTCAGCATAGTCGGGATCTTCTGGAAATCTATCAACATCGTATTCGCTAGTCCAAAAATTATTAGCCTCTGTCAGTGTCATTGATCTCAATCGGGGGTTCACCAACGCTACACCCGAGTGGCTATGTTGCAAAACTTCTCCCTCTTCGGGAATGTTAAATAACTTGGCCATCGGTCCAGCTACCGATACGCGAACACCTCGCTCTATTTCGAGACGCGTGTAGTATCTATTTTCTGGCGCCGTTTTGAGAATAAAGATTTTAAAATGACGGCGAGTCATAAATTGCTGAACTTCTAATAATTTGTTAATCACTTTCAAATGTAGCGAAAAGGGGATTACCGCACCGGTCGGGGTAAGATCACAGGTATATTCACGCGCCGGTATTTTGATTTTCGTTGTCTCCGTCTTTGTAAAAAGATACATTAATGAAAAGTGGACGCGATATGACACGCCTGTACTGTTAGTAGTTTTAAAATGCGTAAAATTACGCTCTAGAGGCCTCTTGGATAGAAACGTCCCCCCAACGTATTCATTTTCTAAATTTAATATATCCTGCAAATCCGGCGAAAATTTCATTTCAATTTTTGCCGGACAATGGACTCTAAAATAATGCTCCGCTCCTTGTTTAATAACGCTAAATTCAGCATTGTGCAATCTTAAAGGATCGTGGTTGTTCGAGCTTATTTTGAGCTCTTCGGCGATTTCATAATAAATTTTAAAATCATCCTCCAAAGATTGTTTCGCTTTAAACTCGCCTGACACCGAGAACAATAAATAAATCCATGGCTCCTCCCCGGCGGTATAATGCTTAATGGTTCTATTGACTCGATATTCTAGATAGGCATTGTTTTCATTTATGGTATATTCTTGTATCGTGAGGCTTAAGGGACCGCATTGCTGCTTTCCGGTATAATATTTATCGGGGTCGAGGTTGAGCAATTTAGCTAATTGGGGAGAAAATTTAATTTCCACCCATTCCGGTGTTTTGAAATTATACACGATAGCATAGCCCCAATTATCTACTACGTGATATGTGAATTGAATTTTATTTATTACTAATTTTTCTAAAGTGTTGGCTACGGCTCGATAAAGCCCTTCGGCGTTTTTCTCTGGCGTTTTACTGGCTTTAAAAGTTTGAGGTAAGAACAATATTTTATAGTTATCATAATCTTCGGGGTTAATTTGCTTAGGCTTTTCAGAGATAATTGGCTCGGGTTTTTTCTTTGGCGGATCAACCGGCTGCGGAAACAAGGGTTTTTCATCAACCGATGGTGGGGAGGGGGTCGGTAATACGGGTAGCTCAAAAGTAGAGGATGTTGTAGAGTCTGGAGATTTTGAGAGATCAGGCTTGGATAGGTCGGGTTTCGATAGGTCGGGTTCGGTAGGTCGGGGTTCGGTAAGTCGGGGTTCGGTAAGTCGGGTTTCGGTAAGTCGGGTTTCGGTGAGTCAGGTTTTGAGGGGTCTGGAAATATATATATTTCCTCAACCTCTGTTGGCGAGGGGGTCGGCGTCAGTGGTTCAAAGGTAGAGGGTTTCGGAACCTCGGGTGCTGGTATTTTGGGGGGATCCGGAGCTGGTATTTTGGGGGGATCCGGAGCTGGTATTTTGGGGGGTCCGGAGCTGGTATTTTGGGGGGATCCGGAGCTGGTATTTTAGGGGGGTCCGGAGCTGGTATTTTGGGGGGATCCGGAGCTGGTATTTTGGGGGGATCCGGAGCTGGAAGCTTCGGTAGTTCAGGCTTGGGTGGCTGAGGTTTTGGCTTTGGCTTTGGCTTTGGTAACTCAGGCTTAGGTGGTTTGGGCTTTGGATAGTAGGGTTTCGGTAAGTCAGGTTTAGGGGGGTTTTGTTTTGGAGTTGTTTGTTTTGGAAAAGTTATTTTGGGTGGAGGGGTTATTTTAGCTGGCTGTGGTTGTACAAGTACTACGGGTTCAGTCGTAGCAATAGGTATCGGAAGAAAAGGCGTAGTTCGCGGTAAAATAGGTATAGATGGCGGTACAGGCCTATATTCCGGTTGAGGTTTTTTTCTTATCGGCGGAACTTCGTGGCTTGTTTTACGTTTAATGCCTGCCTTAGGAATGTACTTGTAATCAAATTTTTTTTAAAACTATCTCCAACATTATCAATTTCGATTTCCACGTAATTGTTAGTGTAATTTAAACCTATATTTTTAGCATGCTTTGATACAGGATATTTGGATATATAGGGAACATCTTCGTAATTATTCTCCTTAAATTCATATAGCGTGGCCAAGGGGGAATCAGCTGGTATTTTGAACCGTATGTTTTCCTCTCCTAAAACTTGCAGGTAAACGGGAAAGTTTGTATCTAACTGTTTTCCTAGGGCCCCGTCTTTATATTTATTCACTAATTTAAAAGATAATTTGCCTTTTAAATACGGATGACTGTTTACATCATCATTTAAAAGCTCAACAAAATTTTGAGGCAGTTCGTACTCTTTGGTCTTGGTATAACGATTGACTGGTATCTCTATTTTTTGATATTCAACAGGCTCTCGAATAGCCGCATATTTGTCACTATTTGGATCATTTACGACCTGAATTTCAAACTTGTTAAACTCTTCGCTTATATTCACCCAATGATTTGGAAATATGATTTCCGCCAACCCAACTTCATAATCACTAGTCAAGTTAAGGGGCTGATGCAAATAATTTTTAAAACTTGACTGAGTATTGTTTGGATATATATCTAGACACGTATTAGACGCTAGAGTTAAAAAAAGGCGTCATTCATGACTGACGCTTGTTCACCAACTAACACTGATCTCTTAGGCTAACGTTATTTTATACATAAAAAAGATTGCCAATGGCTCGGTGGACTGGCCGGGATTTGAACTCGCCACCTTTTTGGGTATCACAATAGTACACCCTGCCTTAAACCATTGAGCCATTGGCAATCTTGAAAAACACTCAGTTTATTTTCATCAAAACAACAAAATTGTTAAGCCTTTAAAGTCGCTATCCTTGAAACATCTACATCAATAGTTAATTAACCCGTTTCCAATAAAATATTATCCTCAAAACAAGGAAAGTTTTAAGTCATCATCCTTAAACCATCTACGTGAAAGTCGTGAATACTTAATTAAACCGCATCCAATAAAATATTTTCCTCAAAACAAGGAAGGTTTTAAGTCGTCATCCTTGAACTATCTACGTCAATAATTAATTAAACCGCATCCAATAAAATATTTTCCTTAAAACAAGGAAGGTTTTAAGTCGTCATTCTTGCAGCATCTACGTGAAAGTCGTGAATAGTTAATTAAACCGCATCCAATAAAATATTTTCCTCAAAACAAGGAAGGTTTTAAGTCGTCATCCTTGAACTATCTACGTCAATAATTAATTAAACCGCATCCAATAAAATATTTTCCTTAAAACAAGGAAGGTTTTAAGTCGTCATTCTTGCAGCATCTACGTGAAAGTCGTGAATAGTTAATTAAACCGCATCCAATAAAATAGATTAAAGATTGGGGGTCGGTAACAAATAAATTTATCGAAAGCATTGCCTAGAGAACTCTTCTAATATTAAATTTGACCTCGATCTTTTAGTATATAAGAACCGTGTTTTAAAGAGAGAGTTATCAGTTGTTTAACTAGACGCTTATCCATAAAACTACTCAGTACCAGTACGAAGATGTCTTTACCCGCCGATCGTGGACTCACACAGCTTTTGCTGTGTGAGAAGAGACCAAATTCGATTGTTCCATCTGGCTCTTCTCAGGAATAGTCTGGGAAGAGACCAAATTCGACTCATTAGAACCCGACTTGTCGGGTTCTAAGTTGGCTATCAAGTAAGATTTTCGGAATCATTTATAACAAAAATTTAGTTTTTCATAATTAAATAAAACATTACCGATTATAGTATGGAAAAAGAAAGTAGCCCTGATCCAATTGATAGCCAAGAATCAACCTTCATTGCGGTGTCATATGTGTACATACAACTGACTACCGCAATGAAGGAAAATCGAGTTTAAGTTAAATCCTGCTACTTCTTCCGCTGGATACATTTTGGACACAAGAAGTAACGAAAAAACAACCAAGCCTCGGTCCATGATCTTCGAGAACCAATGGAGGACTTTACTTAAAATATCTTTCTCTAACAATCCTCGATTACCCTGCCTGTCTTTCATCAAAATTCATCCGGCATCGTTTATCTTAAGCCACTTGACGTCAGCCATCAGAATGCATGAAGAAAGCTAGTGGCGCTAATTACGATTTAAAGAGCGGCTTTCAGTTAAGATTTCGACTAAAATATCAAGTTTTGAAAATCAAAATGTCACTTTGAACAAGATGCTTTTTACACTAGAGATAAGAAAAATAAAATCTTTATTTGTATATTTGTCTTTGTTTCTCAGACATATTTAAAGGTTCTATGGTGGGAAATTCAAACAGAAATCTGGCAAAATAACACAAGTCTGGGTTGGTTTAGACTTGTTCGGGGGCATAGCATGGTGGAAGGCAGGAATACCCATAGCACGGTGGAAGGTAGGGAATATCAGGTAAGATTTCTCCATAAAATAACACAATCTAGGGTTGGCAGTTCATCAATCTAGGGTTGAAAAATAACACGCCCGAGCTCGGGCCAGTCCGGACTTGTCTGGGAAGTTTGGTTTGAGTTGGGTGGTGGCGGCCATCTTGGGGTGGCGGCCATCTTGGATCTCTGCGAATCTGGGTGGCTATCACTACTAAATTCTACACGGGAGTGTATCAAAGTTTCCAATGATGGCCGCGAATTTCGAACATTTATTGATATTGACAATAGATTCAAAATTCTTTAGGTAGTATCTGGAAGTAAATTAACTCAAAACCAGTCTTAAAATCAAAGTAGTTCTGATCGGTCGTGCTTAAAGCGCGAATTTTAAATTCTCGCTAAGTCGGTTTCTTAATAGCAGAAATCCAAGTTAACATCTCTATAATCAGTATTTGAAAAGCTCCCACTGTGGATATTTTTGGTTATTCGAACAGACTTTTGAGCAGAACTATAAGCAGTGCCAGAGAGCTTACTTCCTGATGCATACTTAATCTGGGCAAACAAAGATTCTAGTGCACTGCCATTGACTCTAATGGGAAAAATAAAATTCCCAGGATGCCTTGCAAGGAAATCCTCAACAAAACCACAAAATCCAAACACTGTAATCCTTAACAGGTCCCAAGTCTGCCACGATAAAAAATCTCTCTGTTTAGGCGCCAGAAGTTAGACTTTGGAATTTTTGGATAATATCTCTGTTAGCCAATCGGAGAAGTACGAATAGCCAGTTTTTGTAGATTCCATAGCTTTGTCTGAAGGTGAAAATACCCGCTCTTCAGTTAAAAATCCATTTTCGAAGATTTGGCTGCATGCAGTCAAATAATTTTAACATTCGAGAGCTCTTTCCCTAGCGCCATAATCTGGTACATTTTCATCATGAGCGAAGGCGTATAGTTCAGAAAGAAAGTACTTGAGGCTGGTGTATGATTTTTACTGGCTTCACGTTAAGTTTGGTCACGCATCTCTTATAACGAAGCTAGAATGCATTTTTGGAATGTAACGAATCAAGCCTTGAATTTGTCTTTCAATTTCGCGACAAAACAAAGACTTAATTTAAATCCATCCAAAAGGAGTATTATTTCGCTCGAAACTTTTCGTTTTGTTCGGTTGGGAGAATGACAGACCATTTATAAGGCTTTTAAGTTCATGGGACTGCATATAACCCAAAATATCTTTCGATTTGGGATAAAGGGATGTTCAAAATAGGGTTTAACCTCGTACTGGTTCCCAGCATCACTAAGAGTATATTCAAACATTTTGTTACCCCCCAGAGTCTTCTTTATAGCTGCCAAGTTTGAACTAGCTCCATCGCACATTATGACAGAAGTTTGGAATCCATAAGAGTTCAATACTCTCAAAACTTCTAAAATGCAAGGAAGAAGCTTACTTCCAACAACAGAGGAACTAAAGGTGTAGTATGGCCCAATTAAATCTAACCGTGATGTAAGGTCCCGCCACAAGAACTGAAGAACATACTGGGTGGGACTCGGTTCTGATATTCCAGTGGATTTATTTTTAGTAAGGGAAATTCAGACTCTTCCATTGCAAATCCCAGAAACTGGTGGTTCTTAGAGTTCCATATAAGTTTTTCCATCACCTTTACTTCATCGTATATAAGAATTCCATCACCTTGTGGAAAAGGATCTTCAAACGCTTTGAAACTTGGGCCATTAGCTAAATCTTGGTTAGATTTTATACCAGGACAATATTTAAGGTTTTCCATAGAAACGGGGTATAAAATATCATTGATGAAATCGTAAGTAATAGATGAATCTTCCTGATCTTGTTGAATTAACTGCGTAACCTTGGTAGAGCGAAATGGTACTAACACAGTGCATTTTCCACTTTGCGTAAACGTTGCTATAACCGGGTCAACATCAACATCCATAAGTCCCAATCTTTTCGGGTTGGTAACAGTAATGTTATTTTCTCCACGAT
The DNA here is from genome assembly GCA_019434445.1 of Phalangium opilio. NCBI lineage: Eukaryota > Metazoa > Arthropoda > Arachnida > Opiliones > Phalangiidae > Phalangium > Phalangium opilio. The sequence goes on from JAEQBA010000705.1 coordinate 80,359, forward strand.
TATTTGATGATCACTATAAATATGTTAATTGCAATCTACACTTAACCGGAATTACTTAAGAAAAGTGTGGATTTTTAATAGTTCATACCCTTATGTGAAGCCGCAAGGACAGACTTTTATCCACAATGTATTTTAGAAAACTTGATCCAGTTCCAATCAAAACTCCACCCTCGATAGAGTTTGTGACTAAATTGTCTGTTTGGCATGACTGACTTACACTTAGTGTAAGTGTTTGACACATAAAATCTTTAATTTAAATATTATAAGCATAGTTTCTTCTACAATTTCCTTAATTGGTTTTGTCAAACCTCTCTTTTCCGGAAGAAACAAGCACTGCGTGATGGCGTTTTTTTTATCTTAGTAGGCCTTGGCTCTTTCAACGTCTGAGTCCCGAAATTTACCTTTTAAACCTCACCCTTACGTTCAGTTATTGTTTGTGTCGCGCGCGCTTTCACGATTTTTGCGTAAGCGTTATGTTGGGTACTATTATGCATTGGCATTGTTAAATACAACAGGTATTGTTTAATTAAAAAAGACGGCAAAGTGGGCTAACCTCACATAAAAACTGCTGTTGCACGTTGTAGGCTTTGTAGCAGACAGCTTCAGGGAGAAAACCAGCTATTGGCTGAAGAAGTCACGCCCCGCTCTCGTGAAGAAATATTGCCAAGAGCGGAGGTCGAGATTTCAAGCAGGCTTCGGAAAATCGGAAAAAACCAACCCCCATCCATGGAGTTTAAACGAGTTTTTATCCCAGCAGAGACGTAAGCTATACCTTCTGTTGTAATTGTTTACTTAATAGGCTAATTTAATGGACTTCTGGCCATAGTTCGATTCCTAAGTTATACCGCAAGATCACAATACTCGGTAATCTTAAAAACTGAGCTTTTAAAATACAACATTTTAAAATCGGAAACATTGCAAGGCAAAAAATAACCAAGGCCGTTTCACTATGATGTAGTTATTAATATCGAAAAGATCTGTAATTGGTCGTGATATTTTGAAGCTATACACCAAGTAAATTTTATAAGATTCGTAAATATTAGAATTAACTAACATGTTTTGTTAAATTTTCAGCCGGTTTTTATTTTATCAGCTATAAACGATTTTCTGTCTATATTCTCCTTGCAGGGCCGAATACTCAACCTCACCCTAAATTTTTGAGAGAAAATAAAATGAAAACGCTTACGATTTTCAAAATGATGCTCTTGAATCATGACAAAATATTTTTACTAAAGTAATTTTAGTGAAAAAAAACTAAGATAAGAACTTTTTCAAATAATTGATGTTTTATAATCATGTCTTCAAAAGAGAAAATTTGAATATCTGTTACATCGCTTGTCAGACAATTCAGTTTCTACACTTATCTTTCACTTTTCCGCGTCTTTGTCTACAATGACAGTTTTTGTTAATTTCATATGATTTAAAATCTTACTCTTCTGTTTAAATGACCGAAAGATGTCGAAATATCGCTTTTCCTTCGATATAGGTGATCCCGTAAAAAGATGTGTTGATTCGACACCCATGGCATTCGAAAACTCAATGACGTTGAGATATGACGGGATTGGCATACGAAATATCATTCCAATATCGGAAACCTTTGAATTAAGTATATTTAAACAAATATTGTATAGCTAAAGATAAAAATTGAAACTTGCACGATTGAGGTTGAAATCGTCATTTCTGTTATAAGAGCCCTTCAATTTGACACACACTATTGCGAGAATTGCTTTCAACCTAAAAACCTTTGCTATAACCATTCTAAATTACTAATAATTAGAATTTTAAACAATTTTATAATCTCTCGCGCCTCTATTTGGTTGAGAACGAGTAGGGTTTAATTCGAAAAATAGTCACTAGAATTAACTGTTCAAAGAAAGGGGTCAAACGGATGGCTATATAGTGTGGTTTCGAAAAACGTTAGTGCGCTTAACGGTTATTGATCAACTAGCTTTTACTCGCGGAGTCGCTCGCTTGCAATAAGAACTTCCATCAAAATGATATAAATTATGGGTAAGCTTTACTGATGACTAATATTTTTATAGCACCGTAGGAGCGAAGGCACTCGACGTTGCCCGTCAGCCCGTCGGAACATTTTTCATTACTTTTCATGCGGACATTATTCCATAAAGGTTTTTATATTTCTGGCCGCCATTTAAAAAGATTGCAGCAAATTGAACCTAAAAGACCATTCAGCCCGTCTATGTATAGGTTAAAGATAACCAGTGTACTAAATATTTGCGAAATCGGTAGAAAAGCGCGGTCTTTGTTGCATTGTGAAGATTTTTTACATTTCTGGTCACCATTTATTAATATAAATAAAATGATATATATAAATATTAATGAAATGAAAAGGGAATTTAATGTGCATATAAAAAACTACAAAATAGTTCACTAGAATACACACATGGAATTAAATATCATCAGAATACAAATGATCACTGTACAGAAAAGATAATTACTATATACAATCAGACATGAATTAGGAACTATTACCGAATTTTAACTAAGTATACATCAAAAATATAGATGAATTAGGAACAATTACCGAATTTTGGCTAAGTTTATACTAAAAATATCAAAGTTCATACAGTGGCGGTTATACGTTTCCTGCATACGGATTATGGGATTCAAACGCTTTACAGGTACATAGAATGTGGCACTTCTTCTGGGGGTGTGTGGTACTAAAAAGTGTAGCCTGGCTACCAGAACGCTAAGTGATATTTCGTGATGTAATAGTTTATATAAAAATTTAATGTCTTGCATATCCAATAAATGTTGCAAGGTTTTTAAGCCGAGACTATCCAATAGCAAGTCATATTGGTAGTCAAGGTGACGCATAAAAACGTATGGGCGTACGAGTCAAATTTTCTCTGTACGTTTTCCATGCGTGTCCTAAGGTATAAGCTACACCCACTCCAGGCAAGAGAACCATACAATAGACGAGATCTGACTAGGGTGAGATATAGTAGTCTGAAGTGTTTCAGGGATTTAAGTGGTCGACAGATCTTTAATGCAGCACCTAGTGTGCGTCGACAGCGATTAACTGTTTGAGTAATATGCTCGCGAAACAGAAGAGCTCTATCAAACACAACTCCGAGATCGGTGACGAGTAATCGTCGTGGTATTGGTGATCGTGCGATGGAGTAGTTAGCGTGTATCTCTCTACAAATTCTACGCGTGAATGTGACGTTAACAGATTTGGCAGGATTTATTGGGAGGTTGTTGTAGTCGCACCATGATGCAATAGCATCTAAGTCTAATTGTAGATTTGCACTGTCTGCGCGGTTGTTAATTGAATTGCATATTTTATGATCGTCGGCAAATGCAATTAGTTTAGAGTGTTTTATGCAATATTGCAAATCATAAATATATATGTTGAATAGGAGGGGCCCTAGAGAGGACCCCTGCGGAACCCCGCATGCTACTTGATAGGAAATGTTCGTTATGTCGGAATTAATTTTAAGTACGTTAACTGTATGTGAAAAGTAGGAGCGAAACCATCCCAGCAAGCCAGGGCGCACACCCAAAATGAGCATCTTTTCCAAAAGAAAATGGTGGGAAACACGATCGAAAGCCTTGGCCAGGTCGAGGTAAACGACGTCGACCTGACCACGGCACTCGACAGCAGGGGCGACATAGTCCAAAAAGACTGATAAGTTGGTGTCTACACTTCAACTCGGCAGAAAGCCATGTTGACAATCATTAAAAAAGAGCTGGAACCACTTCTGCAATTTGGTGTGAACTACCATGTCGAATAATTTGGCCAGAGTGCAAAGGAGTGAAATGGGACCATAGTTTTTAATGTCGCATGTAGGACCAGATTTATAAATAGGTACGACCACCGCCCTCTTCCACGTAGTGGGGACACACCACTTCGAAGTGATTGATTAAAAATGTGGTCCAGGGCTGGTAGAAGGAGATCAACACAGCCTTTAATAATTAGAGCCGGTATGTTGTCCGTGCCAGTGGAAAATTTGTTTGGGAGTTTTAAAATTGCCTGGTAGAAATCCCTCTGAGTGATAACAATTTAAGAAAGCGTGTGGTGTGGTAGGCTAGTAGTGACGGGGTCGTATAGCCCATTGGGAGGAGTCCCGTCATTGGAAATGCGTGAAAAATGATCCTTGAAGAGTGAACCAAGTTCCTCGGAATTTGAAATCATGGCCTTATCAACCTTCAGCGATATACAATGAGATCTATCCTTAACATTTCCATTGACGAAGTTCCAGAATTTCTTAGGGTGGTGGAGTGCACCTTGGCAGACCCGTTCACCCTCGGAATGTCTATCCCTTGTCGTATATCGGCGGACAAGCGCCCTGTGGTGCTTGTATGAAATGAAGTCTTGTAAGAAGTGAGTACGCTTGTATTTTCTATAGAAATACTTTTTCCGCCTGATGGCGGCGCGCAATTCAGGAGAGTACCAGTGGGGGAAAGCAGACTTTCCACTCGCAGTACGAATAGGAATGGCCGCATTCATGGCGCCCTGAATGTAGGCTGTCAGTAATTCCGCGCAATAATTTACATCACTGGAATCCGTGATGCACGACCAATCCGAATCGCGCAGCGTGTCATAAAGTAAAGTGTAATCACCCCTTTTGTACTTATAGCACGGCTTCGCTCTTCTCGTGTGTTGGGTTAATTTGACAGGGTAAGTGACCACAAAGGGTGGATGATAGGTGTCGATACGAACAATGGGTTCATCTAGCATTGAGATATCTAAATTATTTACATTAGCCAAGCAGAGGTCCAGAACATTGCCACTGCTGTTAGTAAGGTATTAAATTGGTGCAGATTGTAAAAATAACATAATTCAAATATGTGAGTAGCTTTTCTAGCAGTCAGGGAGGTGCAACCCATAGTGCCATTAATAGCCCAATTAATTCCAGGAATATTGAAATCACCCAGAAGTAACAAGTTTGTGTCTTGTTGGGGCAGTTCTTTAAGCAGGCGTAATTTGTATTTATCATAACGCTCATCGTCAGATGCGGGAGGAAAATAAGCAACACCAATTAGTAGATCCTCACCAGAGGCTATTTTTACCTGGATAAAAACACACTCCGTGACACCCTCCAGATCATGACGCCTAGAGCTAAAGTAGGAATTTTTAATCGCAGTAAGGGCACCACCACCCCGAACGTTTTTATACTCATGATCGGGTCGATCACTCCTATAGACTGTATAATTGTCCGGAAAATAGTTATTAGTAAAGTGATCTTGGTTAAGCCAAGTTTCGGTCAAACAAATTATATCAAAATCATGTGAAATCACATTGTTCATAAATTCATCGCATTTGGTCCTCAAACCGCGTACATTCTGGTAGGCGATGTTGAGGGCCTCCATTATTCATCAACATTTGATTCCGGTGGGTTGGTCTCCGAGCAATGTTTGTGTTCAGGGCGTGGGACACCGTTGAAAGGAGAGATTATACAGTCTTCGGGCCATATGGTAGGATCGCTTAGTTGGGTAAATTCTCCCCTGCAACAAAAGTCAACTGCGGGGACAGTACGAATTTTAACTAGCTGGACGGTTTAACAATGCGGCCGTAGCTGTCCGCCGGCAGCATAACGCCTAACCCAGTCGATAGAATTTTGATACCGTGAGGTTCAATCACGGTATCGACTGGACAATATAAGTCCAATCCAGCCGACTGGGAAGTGGCACGACGGGGAATAAGCGCTGCCGGATGAATTTTGATGACTGGTAGGCAGGGCAAACGAGAGGCGTTAGAAAAAGACATCTTGAAGTGGGTGGGACTAGTGTTTCAGAAACAGAAGTTAAACAACTGATAACTTTCATTTTGAAATGCTGAGTTTATATACTAAATTATCGAGGTCAAATCTAATAGTGTCTAGCCAATACTTTCAAGATTCAAAAATTCAATAAATAGCAAAAAGTTAATTAGGCATAAAATTAGAAATCTCTGCAAGGTCTAAGTTTTTTTCGTATGCAAAAAAGTTGTCTAGGCATGTTTTAAATAATTCAAAGAGATCGTGTTATATAAAAAAAACACCTTTAACGAAGGTAAAAAAGGAGTTACTTTGATAGAAGCCCGAGGAGACAAATATTATTCGTATGCAAATGCTTGTTTGGGTGTGTTTCGTATGATTAAATTTGAATAATTCGTATGCAAATGCTTAATTGGGTGTGTTTCGAATAATTAAATTTGAATAATTCGCATAAGATCGTATTATATAAGAAAAAAAACAATTTATTAGTGAAGGTTAAAAGTAATTACTTTGGGTGGGACGGAAATTGTTTTTTAACATGAGCTAAACCTAAATAAAGGTATATTAATATTAAACTATAGAGGCTATTTTTTATATAGATAGCTATACTAATGTGGGTAATATTGCAAAAATCTTGCACCGAAAAGCCGGCGTCCCCGAAGGTTTCGTTACTCTAGAAGATATTCAAAAATTTCAAAATTATTTAGCTCCTCATTATCGGCTTGTGATAGTTGATGCTGCGAATAATTTTACCATATTTTTCAAAGGACCCCAAGCTCCTAAATTTATCTCTTAAAAATTGGCGACCATATCCACCCCGCGAAAACTTGGCACGGCATGATGGGGGGTTGTATCTTTTGCGATTTATGCTTAAAATCCTTTTACAAATATAATTTGTTAAAAGAGCATAAATGCCCCCAGGGTACAAAACCCTATATATGTTTTCGGTGTCAAGGAGAAGCTTTTCATGTAACCAACGAGGATGTTTTAAAACGTTGCGACAAATGCCACCGCTATTTTTTCCCGGGCCCTTGCTACGAAACTGATTTACTTAATGGCACCTGCTCGAGTGAAAAACGATGTTTAGAATGCGGGCGGCTTAAGGGTGACGATCACGACTGCAATCCCGAATGCTCTCAATGTAAAATAGTCCATCCGCCAGGTGAACATTTTGTTATGCCCTTGGAAACCAAAATGAAAGCCTCGCGGTTTATTTATTACGACATTGAGACTATTCTTAGAAATAATATCCACGTCCCCATTTTACTAGTTTACGACGTGCAAACTGAAGCTGGCTTTGAAACCAAAATTTTTTACGGGGCCAATTGCGTCGAGCAATTTTTAAATTATTTATTTAGCGTAGAGCAGGTAGTTTTGACTGGACAAAAACGTAAAACGTATCAACCGCGCTTTACTAACACGCAAGTCGTAGCTCATTACGCGAAAGCTTTCGATAACTTCTTAATTCTTAACGCTCTAGTTCAAAGACACGTCACCCCTGCCGTTATCTTTGACGGCAGTAAAATTCTAATGATCCATCTCGAGGGACCGCAAATTAGATTTCTCGATAGCTTTAATTACATTAGTCAGCCTTTGCGTAATTTCACTAGCATGTTTAACCTCGGCGATGTGGCGAAAGGATTCTTTCCATTTGATTTTCATACCGAAGAAAATCTTAATTACATTGGCGTCATCCCTGAAGCTTCGTACTTTAACGTAGCTCAAATGAAAGCCAATGATTATCGGGATTTTCAAACTTGGTACGCGTCAATGGAAGGATCTATTTATAACATCAAAGAGGAGCTTAATAAATATTGCATTCAAGACGTCAAAGTCCTAAGACAAGGCGTTGAAGCTTTTAGAAAAATTTACGTTGATCTAACAAAATTAGACCCCTTTTGCTTAAAAAATAATACTTTGGCGGGTGCTTTAACCACTATCTATCTTAACAATTACTATAAACCTTACAGCATGGGCATTGTTCCTTCTAACGACTATAACGCAAAATTTAATCACAGTCAGATTAGCTTAAAATATCTCGCTTGGGTGGAGAAAACGGAAAATATAAAATTGCGAACGGCTTTAAGCTATGGTGTTGAATATCGCGTGGGGCGCTATTTAGTCGACGACTATAGTCAAACTCCGCCCAAAATTTACGATTTTCACGGTTGCTACTTTCACGGTTGTCCATGCCAAAAACTTAATGCCTACAATACCCAACTCAAAGCCAGCAACAGATTTCTGTACGAACGGACGTAGATAGAGAGCTGTTTATTAAAGAGAAGATGGTCGGCTATGAATATACATCCATCTTTGAGTGTCAATTTGCTAAGCTTTTAAAAGAAACCGCCGAAGCTAAGGCTTTCTGCAAAAGTTTAACTTTTCGACCTCAAATATCAGCCCGTAGCGCTCTCTATGGGGGGCAAACGGAAAATTTTGTTCTTAACTGCCACGTGCAAGGTGAGGAGAAAATTTCTACAAGGATATTATTTTTTTGTACCCGAAAGTTTGTCGCGATTGTCCGTACCCTAGCGGCCACCCCATTATCTATAACAGAGATTTTGACAAATCGCCAGGGTGGTATTTTAGCGTTATGAGTTGTCGTCTGCTGGCCCCTCAAGATCTCCACATCCCCTTAATTCCCTTTCGCAGCGGTGGTAAATTAGCCTACGCCCTTGTCGCACGTGTTTAGAATTGCGAGCGGAAATCTGCGATCACACTGTCAATGAACGGGCTTTCGAATCAGTCTGGCCGACGGTAGAAGTCTATGCCGCTATGGAGCATGGTTATAAACTCCTTGATATATTCGAAGTCTACCATTACAAAAAACGGAATACTTCTTTGCGCAGTACATGACTGATTTTATCGCCTTGAAAGTGAAGAATTCCGGATTTCCCGCTCACGCGCAAACGCCTCTGCAAAAAGAAGCTTATATCGCCGATATAAACAAGAATGAAAAGCTTTCTCTGACCGTAGCGGATATTCAATCAAATCCTTCCCTGCGTAATATTGCTAAAATTAATTTAAATTCTCTTTGGGGTCGCATGGCGTTAAATACGGGAAAGATTCGCAGCATCTTTATCAACAATTATTACGAATTGATACGATACGCGAGCGATTACACTCTGGAATTAGTCGATTTACGGCCAATCACAGAGTCGATCGCTCTCTTATCGTACAAAGCCAAAAGCGATTACGTTTCGGACTACAAACTGGGGTCGGCCATCGTGGGGAGTTTCGTTTCTTGCTACGGGCGACTCGAATTGAACAAGATGCTGCTTCAATTAGACCGCGCAGCTTTGTATTGTGACACTGACTCGATAATCTACCGCCATCTACCGGGAGAGTTTGACATACCGACTGGCAATCATATTGGTTGCTGGGCGGACGAACTCGGCGGTGATTATATAACTTCCTTTTGTAGTACCGGTGCCAAAAGTTACTCGTTTCGCACTAGCAAAGGAAAAGAAGTCAAAAAAATTAAAGGGTTAACTCTAAACCGAGAAAATCTGGAAAAACTTGACTTTGAAACCTTTGAAAGTGTGGCGATGAATCCGGAAAAGGAAGTTACAGTCAATGTCCCTTTTAATTTTAAACGGGACAAATACAAGCTGCAATTAGAGGCCGTTAAAATCACCAAGAAATTCCGCCAAATCTCGAATAAGAGATTGTTGAACGCCGATTTGACAACCAGTCGACCTTACGGTTTCAAAGAGGCAACATCCGCTTCAACATCTCTTTCGCATGAATTACGAGGCTAGGCGGAAACATACTTTGGAGGGCTTGTGGGAATCTTGCGTTCCTATCGAAGCCCTGGCCAAAGACGGTTTCTATCTTGCAGATGTAGAAACACAGACGACGCGCTGCGCTTTTTGCGGCATTGCCTTGTATCAGTGGCGTTGCACGGACCATCCATCCAGGGAACATCGTAAGCACAGTCCATCGTGTCCGATGGTTTCCAAAAACCGTGCAACAACAAACCACTGCGTCAAGTTTTTCCCGACTTCCCGACCAACGAGGGCACTAATGTTTGCGACCATCTGGTCCAAACATGCCCAACCAGAGCGGTCGGGAAACGAAAAAGTGCGCGTGCGCATCCATCCGTCGTGTTTTCTACTGTAGTGCGTGTTTACATCCTACCCTCCGAGTCTCGTGTGAATTTTGACCAGCTCAACGCCCAACGCTTCCGGCAACGCTGTTTGGAATTAGAAAAAAAACTTTTTAAAACAATTAATCAATAGGGGATTTTTATTTTGGGTAAAAGGTTTTTGTTTATATTGTTTAAATATTTTCTATTTTTTCAATTGTGTTTATTAAGGGTTTTTGGGTTTATTGTATTTTTGTTTATAATATTTGTTTATTTTTTTTAATATATGTTGTTTAATGATTATAAATAACATGTCAACGTTAATAAATGTTTATTCATTCGAAATGAATCCGACCGAGTCAGTCTCGCATTCTTTAAAATTCCAAACACCTGCCCAGTTTCTTATTGTGGGACCAACGCAAGCGGGGAAGAGTTGTCTTTTAAGTAATTTATTGCAAAATCATCAGATTATGTTTGACCCACCTCATAAAAAGGTTATTTATTGCTACGCGGCCTGGCAACCAAATTACGAAAAATTGAAACAATTGATTCCGGGAATTCAATTTATTCAAGGATTGCCAACCGCTGATCCGGACTTTTGGGCGACTCATCGCGACTCCTACTTGATACTAGACGACTTAGGTAGTCAATTTATAAGGAAGCTCATATTGCCGATTTAGTGTGCGTGACGTCGCATCATTTAGGGTATACGGTCATTATTATTACTCAACAACTGTTTCCCAAGGGTAGTCAATCGCGGATAATTTCTCAAAACTCTTCGTATTTTATAATAATAAAAATCCTCGAGATGTTGCCTCTATTAGATATTTAGCGCAACAAATTAGTCCAGATAACCCGAAGCGTATTACGGAAGCGTACAGACTAGCCACTACAGAACCCTATAGCTATTTGTTAATTGATTTAAAACAAAAAACTCCGGAAAATTTACGTTTAAGATCGCGTGTTCTACCTCACGAATCGCCTATGTATGTCTATGTCAATTAAATTTAATTGTCATTAGAATAATGGCGTCGCGCGTTAAACGTCGATCAGGAAAACGCTCCCGACTCGTCGTAGCCCGTCCCTCAGCCAAGTTTGCCAAATTTGTCCCTTATTTACAGAGTTTGCGTCAAACTAGCTGTAAACAACGGCGAACCCTCTGAAACAATAGTAGCGCGCCTCAATTAAAGAGTATTCAGACAATTTGTAAGAATTTAAAGGGCGGGGGCATTTTTTGGAGTAAAGACCGTAAGAAAAGGCTAGCAAAGTACAAGAAAATTATTAGACAACTCGGATCAAGTACCTTGTCGCAGAAAAGCAAAAAAAGTTGCTCTTGCAGCAATCAGGTGGCTTTCTTACGACGTTACTTGGAGCAATCTTGCCCTCAATTGTCCAAGCCATAGCTGCTAAACTATGAAACAAATGGTACTTGTACCGGCTACTGCCGTAACCTCAACAGCGGCGCAAGAACACTCGGCCTTGGATCGAGAGATATTTTTTAAAATCGCCCTTGAATGCCTACGATAAATTATATAAATATTTAGACGCTTTTAAAAAATATTTAAGTATCGAGAAACAAATTCCTTTACCTAAATTTGAAATCGTCAGTCCTTCAATGGCTACCGCCACCGCGTTGCCATTAATGGCCACACCTAAAACGCCGCCGCGAAAAAAAAACAATTTTCATGGCCGAGCTCTGCAACGTCATCACCTTCTTCGAGCACATCGGGCAGTTCTTTCACTACGCCTAAACGAACCGAACCTCGACAAAAAGTTTTTAAAAGCGAAACGCCTGTTGGGACACCAACACAAGATGAATTTTACCAATAATATGGACCAACCTATGTTGGAGATCTGGTGAAACGGCAAGCTGAAGTTTTGACAAATCGTTTGCAAAAGACATTTTTTACGCCGAAAAAAGAGGACGAAACCGAAGGGGCTGTTGGTTATGCAAATCCGGACGACGCTTTTCAAGAAGAAATCGTCGATGAACAAGAGAATTTAGCGGAAGCAGACGCGGACAATTTAACGGACTTGGAAAACCTGTTTGAGACGGCCTCCGCTAAACAGAAGAAAAAGAAAAAACAGAAAAATCCTCGGAAAAAGAAAAACGAACTTCAGAACCTAGGCCCGCTGGTGCCATCTGGCGAACAGAGAAAACGACATGGGAAATGGCGTGATATTGATTAATAAAAAATGTAATATTAAGACAAATAAAAAATGGTTTTTATTTCGAACAATATCTATGTACATGTTTTTTAAATGTAAAGATAAATATAATAAAGCGACATAATCGTTAAGTTTAAGATTGTTATCATAGATGGCGTCTAATATCGTCTTTCTAGACACGCCTTCGCAGCGAAGAACTAGGTACAGACTACAATGCAGACCACACAGTTGAAAAAATGGATGTTGAATTTGTTGTTTATTGTAAACAACTCGTTTCCCGTATCGTTTTAAATTAACCTTATAGAATCGTGGTGAATTTCCAAACGTGCAAAACATTTCCACCGTGTCATGGTTAACAAAAATTCCTATCCAATGCTGTCCAGCCTTGCCAGAGGGTTCGTTATTAGACATGAAGCAAAATTTAGGCCTTTTAGGATGTGGGGGGAGTTTATCTATCGGGAAACAGCCTAAACAGTAGGGTCGCGTTATTTTGTCGCAAGTTAAGAGAGCGTTTAACTGCAAAGTGTTCATAATTTAGTCTTGACAACCCCCGTCTCAGGTAACGAGACTTTTCGTAGTTCAGCACCGTAAAAGACACCCAAAATCTGCTCTCCCTTTAAATCTGCTACACGATAGACGGGTGGTGACCTTGGTATGACATCAACAACGCGAAATATTTTGTCAGTAAACGTGCCGCCCGAGCTAATTTTTCTAAAGACCCTACTGGCTATAGAGAGACGCACGTGGTCACCAACTTTAAAGGTCGGTGCGTATCGATTAATTCCGTTAACATGAGCCGGTGCAATTCCAGTAGTTGAATGAACCCGTTCATTATAGGCTTGAGTAATTAAAGGTAAATATTTAACGTAATTATTATTCCCCGTGGCCGTAATATCCCGGGCAATTTGTTCTTTGATTGTTCTGATAAAACGTTCCGCTAGACTGGCTTTATGCTGACTCCGGGCAAAATGTATTTGCACATTGTGACGTTTCAAAAAGACCCTACTGGCTATAGAGAGACGCACGTGGTCACCAACTTTAAAGGTCGGTGCGTATCGATTAATTCCGTTAGAGTTTCCGTACAATTTATTCCAAATGATTGATTCGTTATCTATATTAACATGAGCCGGTGCAATTCCAGTAGTTGAATGAACCCGTTCATTATAGGCTTGAGTAATTAAAGGTAAATATTTAACGTAATTATTATTCCCCGTGGCCGTAATAACCCGGGCAATTTGTTCTTTGATTGTTCTGATAAAACGTTCCGCTAGACTGGCTTTATGCTGACTCCGGGCAAAATGTATTTGCACATTGTGACGTTTCAAAAAGGAATCAAAGTTGCGCGAACTAAATTCTCCACCAAAATCGGTGTAGATTTTTAAAGGGATCCTTTCTCGAAATATTTTTTTAAAAGCTTCGATAACCTCGCTTGTTTTGTTTTTGTTTTTAAGAGGTATTGTCCATCCGTAGCGGCTTAAGACGTCAATGACACACAGAACGGAGCGAACATTTTTATTAAAACGTTTTAATTTCGGTAGATCCAACAAATCAGCTTGAAAAACATCGTCGATACTCGTGGCATACACTTGATTGGTCTTGAATCGAAAACGCCGAAATCGATGCTTCGTGTAGGCGGGTTGTTTCTCGAGAAAGGCGATTAATTTTGCTTTTGGCACATCCGGTAAGGCTTTTGTAGCCTCGCTAGCGATCCATAGGCGGCCGGATTAGCCACATCGTAATAAATTTTTCTAATTTTAGCGTCCATATCTTAACAAGTGTAAATAACGACTTAATGGTTTCCCAATAAACAACTTTATTTAATACACACAAAGGTATTTTATAAAAAAACAATATCAGTTAAACAATTACTATATATAAGTACATTTATCTTAATAGCCATATATCAAGGCATTCTTTTAATCGGCAAAACTGTTGACAAAATAAGCGTAAATATCCTCTTGATCTTCAATCCATCCATGTTCAGTCTCAAATTGATGCAAAATTTTCTCTCGATCTAGTTGAGGCAGCGCTTCGTGCAAATTACGTTCGACTCGATCGCTGAAATTTGTGTCAAATTCCGAGCAGCTTTGAGAGTGGCATATTTGTTTTCGACACTCGACGTTGGCGCAAGTGGAAGTGACGTCAAACAAAGTGGTGGTGAGATCGTTTAAAATAATTCGCGCATGCAACAGACAGCTATCCTTTTAGCCTTGAGAGCCTCGTCAATCAGCGGCTTTAAATCGATCAATGTCTGCCATCCTGTTTTGTTCAGGCTGAAACCTTCGCTGGTACTAAAGTTGAGGAAATAACGACAACCGCTGCCTCTGTTCATAGTATCGAAGATCGATTATACCTTCATCTTTCGAATTGACGAAGCATTCCAGCTTGATGCGTTCTTTGACGGGCAACCAAATATGATAGCGAGGTATTTTTCCGTCAAAAAAGGACGTGAGTTCATTTTAAAACCGAAACAAAGCGTACCAAGCGTTAGGTTTTAATATAGTTTTTGTACGCGTATCCGATCTTTGAATTAAAATTTTAGGTTCAATTGATTCGACGACGCAAATGCGAGCTTTGGCGTGACGTTGTGTACTTGATGCATATTGACGCGCGACTGATATTGTATTTATAAAGTTTTAGTCTTTTATACGTTGGGGTGATTATAAATAATTTATCTGTTTTTAGATATAATTAACTTTTTGTTTGGAAATTCGGCCATGACAATGCACGTGACGTTTTCGGTTAGCGGAGAGCTAAATCTTAACGATAATCTCAAGTTACCAGTCTGGGGCATGGAATTTAGACCTAACGAAGCGAGATGTTCTCTACTCAAATCAAAAACAACGACAAAAAGCCTTTCTTATATAAATCGTAAGAAATTATATTTCCCCGGTCAAGACCTAATATCTCGAGTTCCTCGAAAAGAGAATTGTAACATCTAACGTATTGATCGTCGTCAAAATTAGGCGTAAAGGGGATATCAGGATAATTTTGAGAATTTAAAGAGAATTGCATGAAATCGAGCTTGAAGTGTTGGAGATCTAGGGGGTTAGAAGTTGCTTCCCCTAGAAATTTTTTATTAGTAACTAAAGCCACGACAGTTCGCGAGGGTAATTGCCCGGTGAACAAGCTGTCCCTAATGAAATCTTAAGTTCCGGTGGTTATTAAGAAATTTTTCATAACAATAGAGTTTACTTCGTAGCGAGCGTTTATCCCCGAATTTAACATCTGCGCGTGAGCTAGCTGCAGTTCGGGATTAACCTCAATTTCGCGCGTAAACAAGGTGCATTCCGTTAAATCAATCTTATACTTTTTGCCCGTTTCATTGTGAATAATAGCGAAATCCGTGGAGCTTCGATGAAGTCTAATCCGCACCTCGATATTATCTAGCAAGAATTTGGGCGTTTTGAACATATCCAAAAATAATTCGCCAATTACATCGCACGTCTTTGATTTTGCCACGCGTTTAGCGCGACGCCCAATACCATTATCTTCTTTGTTGATATTGGCGTCTTCTAAAGCCGTCGCCGGATCGATAATGGTATCCAAATAATATAACATAGAAGTTAACCAGGAATTGGCCGCCGTTTGTCCATAATTTAAAAGTATTTTAAAATAGGCCATATATGGGTACATATTATTAGGTTGCTGGACGGCGACGCCATTAAGAAATAATTCTACTTGACAAAATAGCGAGGCAATTATTAAATTTGATACCGAGACTTTCTTTTCCGCATCTGGAACGGCAGTGCCGTCCTCGTGTAAAACGCGAAATTTTAATCTCAAAAGAGTTTTAGTCAAATCATGATAATTGTTAGAGGGAGGAATGATAAATTCTACGTATTTAGCATTTGCTAGTGGGGCAATTGGATAATGAGCAGTCGTTTTAGTCCCAACAATATTATTATTCACCACTGGCTTTTCAAATACCTCAAAATCAGAGAGAACACTTTCGTAGGTCGACATGTTTAGTCTAGAAAATCGCGTTTAGTGCGTCGCTTAAGACGTTTGCTCGGGCTTGTTTTAGCAGTCCTTTTCGTTTTCGACCCCTCCCGCTCTGAGTGTTGACAAACCGGTCCACGCCTTAATGTAGTAGGGAATTTATAGATTGTTTGACATTTCATTTAATCGATTCTCGAGGTGATATTCTAGGGTTTTGGGCATGGCTGATTACTTGCTCGTTAATCCAACAGCTTCGGACGCTAAAGTACTAATGGCCGGCCTAATAAAGGGTGTAATTTTGCGCAATAAAGAATTGAAGATACCGCCAACACTAAAACGACCCCCCGATTGGAAAACGTTTGCGTGTAAAGCTGGAAGAGACGATCCTCTTTGGAAATACAAAGTATATCTATTAGGTACCATCGCTCAAGTTCTATTGACGTCGACGCCTAAAAAACAGTTTAATATATACTTTACCCACATTAAACGGGATATTTTCCCCGTAATCGGATTTCAATTCAATTTCAATTTCTTGTATAGCGCTAGTTGAAATTGGATAAAAGTCGATATTGTTAAATATTTCTTGATTCTCCTCGTCTAGCAGCGAGAAAGCCGGCATTTCTATGACCTCCACCCACTACTTGCTGACGGATAATATTGGTATAGACAAACATGGCATCGACGCCTCTCATGATATCCGCGGGGTAATCTGACTTCTCGTTATTAATGTATCGATCCAATTGATTACTGCTAAACCCTAACAGTCTCCCGAGACCTCGTCCGGGTGTTGTTTTGGGAAACAGGATATAAACCGTATCGTTTAATTTTGAAACTGTGACGGTTCCGTCTACATTTTGCGTAAATTTTAGATTTTTTCTATGCGTCGGCGACATGGCTTCGTTCATAGCACTTAAAACATCGCTAATATGATAATATCATAATTATCAACTCGTCTGCCTTGAAACCGGGGTATATACGGTTGGTCAGCCCTCGTTGGGTCTTCTGGAAATTGGTCAACATCGTATTCGCTAGTCCAAAAATTATTAGCCGCTGTCAGGGTCATTGATCTTCATCGGTGATTTACCAGAGCTACTCCCGAATGACTGTGTTGAAAAAATTCTCCCTCTTCGGGAATGTTAAATAACTGGGCCATTGGTTCAGCTACCGATACGCGAGCACCTTCCTCTATTTCAAGACGTACAGAGTATCTATTTTGCTCCGCCGTTTTGAGAATAAAGATTTTAAAATGCCGGCGAGGCATAAATTCTTTAACCCCCAATAACTCTTTAATAATTTTTAAATGTAAAGAGAAGGGGATTACAGCACCGGTCTCGGTATAATCACAGGTATATTCACGCGCTGGTATTTTGATTTTCATCATCTCAGTTTTAGTAAAAAGATACATTAGCTAGTAGTGGACGCGATACGATACGCAGGTATTGTTAGTAGTTTTGAAATGCGTAAAATTACGCTCTAAAGGTTTAGTGGATAGAAATGTTCCCCCCACGTATTCATCTTTTAAATTTAATATATCCTGCAAATCCCCTGAAAATTTCATTTCAATTTTTGCTGGACAATGGACTCTAAAATAACGTTCCGGTCCTTGTTTAATAACGCTAAATTCGGCATTGTGCAATCTTAAAGGGTCTTTTGTCGAGGCAGCTTTGAGCATTTCGGCAATTTCGTCATATATTTTATAATCGTCAGGCAAATTTTGTTTCGCTTTAAACTCGCCTGACACTAAAAACAGTAAATAAATCCAAGGCTCTTCCCAGGGGTAATGTGCTTTATTGTCTTATTGACTCGATATTCCAGGTAAGCATTGTCTTTGTCTATGATTTGGTACATTCTTGTAACGAGACACTCAAGGGACCAAACTTGTGTTGTCCGGAATAATATTTATTGGGGTCGACGGCGAGCAATTTATCTAATTGGGGAGAATATAATAATAATCTAAGCTTGGTCTAGGAAGGGATATCCACACTAAGTCAACTCGCGACTTATTTAATTTCGGCCCATTTTGGTGTTTGCAGATAAAACATAAGATTACCACCCCAATTAGTTACTTCGTGATACGTTACTTTAATTTTATTTATTACTAATTGGTCTAAAGTGCGGGCGACCGCCCGATAAAGCCCTTCGGCGTTTTTTTTCATACGTCTCACTGGCTTTAAAAGTTTGCGGTAGAAACAATATTGTGTAATTGTCATAATCTTCGGGGTTAATTGGCTCAGGCTCTTCGGGTTTAATTGGCTCGGGCTTTTTTGCTGGCGGATCAACCGGTTGCGGGAACAAGGGTTTTTCATCAACCGGTGGTGGGGAGGGGGTCGGTAATATGGGTAGCTCAAATGTAGAGGATGTTGTAGAGTCTGGAGGTTTTGAGAGGTCAGGCTTTGATGGGTCGGGTTTCGATAGGTCGGGTTTCGGTAAGTCAGGTTTTGATGGGTCTGGAAATATATATATTTCCTCAACCTCCGTTGGCGAGGGGGTGGGTGTAAGTGGTTCAAAGGTAGAGGGTTTTGGAGCCTCGGGTGCTGGAATCTTTGGAGTCTCGGGTGCTGGAAGCTTCTGAGAATCGGGAGCAGCAAGATTCGTGGGATCTGGATTAACAAGCTTTGTGGAATCTGTAGTGGGAAGCTTCTGGGAATCTGGAGTAGCAAGATTCGAGGGATCTGGATTAACAAGCTTTGTGGAATCTGTAGTGGGAAGCTTCTGGGAATCTGGAGTAGCAAGATTCGAGGGGTCTGGATTAACAAGCTTCGTAGAATCTGGCTTTGGTAACTCCGGTTTTGGTAGGACAGGTTTTGGTGGCTCAGGAGTGGCAAAAGTCGGGGGGTCTGGATAAACAAGCTTCGTAGAATCTGTAGTAGGAAGCTTCTGAGGATGTGAAGTAGACGGGATCCCCAGTAGCACAAGCCTTCCGCATAAAAGTCGGTTAAAGGTCGAATAGTCGTTTTACGGTCCAGTCGGCTGTACCATGCTTATTCCGACACTTTTCCGACTCATGAAGCCGACTACTTCTTTAAGTTGGCAATGCCGACATCTATCTGACAGTTGGAATTGAGATAGTTTAAAGTAGGCTTGCCTACCGTCTAGAAAATTCCAACTTATTTTTTGCCAATTGATTACCGACTCTCTCGCGCTAGTCGGTATTGTGACGTTTAAGAAGAGTAAAATTAAAAGCTAAGTTATGCTTAGGCCGTTTAGTAACCGACATTTATCCGACAGTTGGAACTGAGATGGTTTAAAGTAGGTAGGCTTGCCTACCGTCTAGAAAATTCCAACTTATTTTTTGCCAATTGATTACCGACTCTCTCGCGCTAGTCGGTATTGTGACGTTTAAGAAGAGTAAAATTAAAAGCAAAGTTATGCTTAGGCCGTTTAGTAACCGACATTTATCCGACAGCTGGAACTGAGATGGTTTGAAGTAGGCTTGCCTACCGTCCTAAACATGTAACCCATTTTTGCCAATTGATTACCAACTCCTTCCTGCTAGTCGGTATTGTCACGTTTAAAAAGAGTAAAATGAAAAACGAAGTTGTTATTGGGCCTTCTTTTTCCGTGGGACGGTTTTTCTGACTTTTACTATTCCGCATATGCCACCAAATTTTTTTTTATATATTTAACTTATACTATATTTCGACCCACAAGCAGAAGTTGATAATACTATATTTTTGGCAACACTAGAAACATAACGTTACAAAAAACTGCAAAGCAAGAAAACAAATCTGATTTTCTAGTTTGAATTTTCCCTCCTGTAATTTCTCGGGTCAGGTGACACGCCTCTGTTCTATTGGCGTAACTAAGGTAACGCCATGCACGTCATCATCGAAGAGGGCGCTGCTAGTGCGAAAGCAAGTCAGCCTTTCCAGTATCTCTGACGCGGCTGGGTCGTTAGAATGTTTAAAGTTTAAACGAGATTTTTGTGGCTTTAGATTCAGGTTTATGCATAAGCCTTTGCTTTTTACCTAGCTTCTCATCTGCTGGGAACCACACCCCTATAAAGTGAAACCAAAACTTAAACGTTTATGTATACCTTCAGTTTCTTTGTTTGAATATAAAAGAAGCAAGTGCTTTGGGGCGCTTGGAGTTCAAAAACCTTATATATTAAGTATTTTAAAGATTTTTGGTTGTGAAAATAATACTGAATTCCAAAATAGATCTCAATTTGTTTTAGTTACAGAATTTTTATGCGGTTTCAAACATTTTAAGAGAAAAATGTGTGAAATAATACCCTTTAGAATTGTATGTTTTTCTTTTTCCTTAAATAAATTTGTAAGTGTATATTTTTCATTAAGATTTTTGTAATTTAATAGATAGCAACTGACCACATCGAAGATATTAACAATGAATAAGAATAAATGCTTTAAATGATGTAAATATTATACTCGCCCTGAAAAAATTTACTTTTTGATAAAACCAATTAGCAAGGCAGCTAATATTTTCATTCGACTAGTCGTGTAATATCGAATACATTGTTTAATATTTGAAAATGTTATAATTGATGCTCAACCTGTATGTTACTTGAAAAAGTACAAATTCTAAAGCGATTTTCATTGAAAATGTATTAAAGAAATTTCAATACTAGGTATCAGTATCCTTTTTCTACAAGCGAATGAAGCCTCGAGTTAAGGCTTGATCGTCGCAAAACCGTCAGGCATCGAGTTAAGGTTTGATCATCGCAAAAGCGTCGGACCTCTTGCTGACAGGCGGTTAAGTCGACTCTCAAACGTGTTGGATGAGAGTCGTATTTCATTCGTGTCGTGTAAACCAATGGGCCGTCGTCCCATCGGGCGGACATTTTGATTCTCAAACCCTTACTCTACCTGCCCTTTACCGACGATTTACCGTTCCTATACTAAAAAGCCGCGAAATCGTCGGATTGAGCGCGGCTTTAGGTAGGCATAATAACGTCGACATATAGTAGGCCAACAGTCGTTTAATAGTCGCCTCATAACAGTCGGAAAACCGGCGGGCCGTCGTCCCGCCGGGCGGACATTTCGACTCTCAAACCCTTACTCTACCAGCCCTTTACCGACGATTTACCGTTCCTATACTAAAAAGCCGCGAAATCGTCGGATTGAGCGCGGCTTTAGGTAGGCATAATGACGCCGACATATAGTCGGCCAACAGTCGTTTTATAGTAGCCTCAAAATAGTAGGAAAACCGGCGGGCCGTCGTCCCTCCAGGCGGACATTTCGACTTTCAAACTATTACTCTCCCGACTTATTAGTGACTTTTTACCAACTCGTCGGTAACACACAAAGCCGACCATGTAGGCCCTACGTCGGCAGTGCTACTAGGGGTTGGTTTATTTGTTGAAGTAGTACCAGTCGACTTTGTTGTTGTAATAGGAGCCGGCTTAGTCGATGTTGGTGGGTCCGGTTGAGACGAAGTTGGAGGTATCAGTTTACTCGAAGCTGGAGGTAACGTTTTAGATGGGTCAGGCCCCGGATATGTTGGATAATAAGGCTTTGGTTGGTCAGGCTTTGGAGAGGTTTGTATTGGAATAGTTATTTTGGGTAGTGGTGGAGGGGTTATTTTTGGTGGCTGTGGTTGTACAAGTACTACGGGTTCAGTCGTAGCAATAGGTATCGGAAGAAAAGGCGTAGTTCGCGGTAAAATAGGTATAGATGGCGGTAGAGGTTTATATTCCGGTTGAGGTTTTTTCTTATTGGCGGAACTTCATGGTTTGTTTTACGTTTAATGGCTGCCTTAGGAATGTACACTGTTAAAAATAACCGTTTCTTCCTGTTGAATTACCGTAAAATTTCAACAAGTAACATCCAATACCAGATATTACTGTTGGATTAACAGGATATTTATTATAAGCAACAGTAAAAATGTAATAATTTTATTAACTGTACATTTAGCAGTAAATGTTCAATAAATAACAAGGTTACTGTTATCTTAATATACCATACCATCAACAATAAAGTAATAGTAAAAATACTGTCGTTCAGAAATATCGTAACATCAACAATAAATTATCAGCGATCAACTGTGAGGATGCTGTTAGGTTAGGAATAATATATCAACAATGGTATTCTTTGCATTGGGTTTCGTACTACCCCAAATGAAATAAATTCAAATAAGTTCACCTTTTTTCTCTGTTAGGATATTATTTACTATTATTTATTTATTATTACAATTTACGACATTGGACAATAACTAAGCGTATCAAATCGGATTAACCAGCATTCTTCCGCGGAATTCAGTGATGCCAGATTGAGGGAAATTTCCCATATCTAGGGAGATTAGTTTTACTGGTATTGGATTTATTTCCTATAAATTAATTGAAATAAAAAATTACTTATCTCAAATTTTTCAACAACAATTTCATTTTCCTAAAACATTTTATCTAGAAATTTATTTTACCTCTCCGAGTGACGATGACGTCACGGAGAGGTATTATACTGGACGTGTCTGTGCGTCCGTCTGTCTGTCACCGCGTTAGCAGTTGGCAAATCGGAGCAAACGTGTTCGCAATTTCCGGACCGCATTCGCAGTACACAGAAATTCGGAAAACTTTACTTCATCGCTATATTTATCTTACTTAACGTCAATCGTTAACTAGCCGTTATAACTTCATCTGCTGACGAACTCATTCACCCAATACCAATAAATATTTATTGGATTCTAGCAACAACACCATGCACTATTCGTCTATACCACTTAGACACCAATCTGCAACATTAGCTTCTACTGCATCTACGTCGTTAGGTTTAATATGTACGCAGCGAGAGGCTAGGGTTACGAGAAACGTCTAGCCTCCCAATGGCAGGGCTTCCACCATGGGTTCACGCATATGCTCATTTTCTTAAACATCACTGTCAATCGATCACCATATATACCCTAAATTCACGAAAATTCTGAAAAAGGTGTTCGCTAGAAGTCAAACGTTATCAATAGCTATGTTTAAAATAGTTTTAGGAATGATGTTTCTTGTATCAACTTAACTATAAATAATCTAAAATACAGACGATTAAAATAATTAAAATAAGATGTATTTATTTAATTATTTAAGATAAACTTCTTTCTTCGGAACGACACGATTGAAAGTTTATATAGAACGAGTATTAAAGATTGCATTTGAATCGAAACACTACACGCACATCAAAGTTAATATAAAGCGAGTAGGATGATAAGATCTCTTACAAAACGATAACATTTTCTTTTTGCAGAATATTAAATGAAAATCGATTAAATATGTTTCGACATTACGATTCTTTTAGTAGTTGTGTAGCTATAAAGCTCTGTTTCATTTCAATATTCCAAGAACATCTTTTGATATTAATATTTCAAATTTTGTGTTTACTTTTTAATTCAGCTTTACTACATTTATATATAGGGTTAACGTAAACTTTAACTTTCGTAGTTTCAATGGATGTTAACGCTTAATACTTTAGTAACTGTTGTTCTGAGTGGATCCATGAATTAAGAATTCCTTGGGTTAAAGCTAAATTTGCCTTGATTCATCTTCTCGTTGAGGAGGTCTTAACGGTTCAGAGTGAGCCGAAAGTTAAATACACATTTAAATGATATATATTAGGCCTTTAGTTGAAATAATGAGGATATATAGTTAAGATTTGACACTAAACCTTAACAAGTGAACTAGGCAAGATCTCGTCAGATTTGTGCTTTTTATTTCCTGTTATCTCTTTGGCTGATTGACCTTTGTTTGAGAAGTATAATTCTTGATAGGATATATTAGCTCTCGACACGGAGAGGTTTTTTATTTTAATTTCCAAACTTATTTTGAGGGATATTGTTACCATCTATTTAGACTTGAAAATTATGATTGAAAACCTTGAAAATAAACCGTAAAAACACATAAAATTTGCTCTTGTTACGATGGGCTGCCGTCATTTAATTTTAAAATAATGGGATGTTACCAGTAGTTACTACGGTTATCTGTAATTTTATTTGAAAAATAGTAGGAAGGAAGGCAGAATTTTACGTTGGCACACAAGTAACATTCCAGTAAAACTAACCTTACTTCACTTCTGCATGGAGCAAGTTCTTAACTGCAAGATTTACGTGAAAAATAACGTTGTCGTTTTTTTACCGTCATTTTTTTTTAAAATAATAGTAGAAATCAGGTACAATTTACTGTTGACACCACAGTAATGTTTCTGTTAAACTAACTATAATATAATTGTACATATATCAGGTTTTTAATTGCCAGTTTCACTATAAAATTATTGTTGATGTTAACGGTAAAAAAACCTGTAATTTAACATTAACTTTCCTGGTAATTTTCTGCCAGTAAAAAAGCCGTAATTTCAACAGTAATTTTTTACAGTGTACTTGTAATCAAATTTTTTTTAAAACTATCTCCAACATTATCAATTTCGATTTCCACGTAATTGTTAGTGTAATTTAAACTTATATTTTTAGCATGCTTTGATACAGGAAATTTGGATATATAGGGAACATCTTCGTAATTATTCTCCTTAAACTCGAATAAGGTAGATAAAGGTGAACCATCTGGTATTCTAAACCGTATGTTCTCCTCTCCTAAAACTTGCAGGTAAACGGGAAAGTTTGTATCTAACTGTTTTCCTAGGGCCCCGTCTTTATATTTATTCACTAATTTAAAAGATAATTTGCCTTTTAAATACGGATGACTGTTTACATCATCATTTAACAGCTCGACAAAATTTTGGGGTAGTTCGTACTCTTTGGTTTTAGTATAACGATTAACGGGTATCTCTACTTTTTGATATTCAATAGGCTCTCGAACAGCCGCATAGTTGTCACGATTTAGGTCACTTACGACCTGAATTTCAAACTTGTTAAACTCTTCGCTTATATTCACCCAGTGATTTGGAAATATGATTCCCGCCAACCCAACTTCATATTCACTACTCAAATTTAAGGGCTGATGCAAATAATTTTTAAAACTTGACTGGGTATTGTTTGGATATATATCTAGACACGTATTAGACGCTAAAGTTAAAAAAAGTCGTCATTCTTGACTAACGCTTGTTTGTCAACTAACCCCAACTTCTTACACTAACGTTATTTTATACATAAAAAGATTGTCCATGGATCGGTGGACAGGCCAGGATTCGAACCCATCATCTTTTTGGTTATCACATTAGTAAACCTTGCCTTTGCCCAACGAGCCATGGACAATCTTAAAAAACACTCCGTTTATTTTCATCAAAACGTTAAAATTCTTAAACTTTTAAAGTCGTTAAGGTATGTCCGCACTAGGCGTAAATTCTCACTCGCTACGCCACGTACGCTACGCTCGCCAAGTACGCCGGCAAAATTCCCTGTCCGCACTAGGCAATATTTGCCGTCGAGTACGCCGGGCGCGAGCGGCGAGAGAGGAAAAAAAAGTTAAACCTGTTCAACTTTCTACGCCGAGCAAGCCAGCGTAGCCGGCGTACATCCAATAAGCGAGCTAGGATCCGTCACGTGGGATGTTGGCAAATTTCGTCTGTTCCACCAAAATAAAATGGCGCCCGTATGTTCCAAAGTGAAGAGATTAGCCCACGCGAATAATTTAATTATTTCAATGCTATTGATTCGAAATAAAAAGAAAAAAGAAAAACAAAGACGCATATGGATAAGAGAAGTTTTCCAGGATAGGAATGAAGACGGTGATTTTACAAATCTTATCCCCAAGTTGAAATACTATTTTGAACGATTTGGTGACAAGCTCTATGTTGAATACTGCCGGTTGACACCATCCCAATTCAAATATTTACTGAACCTGGTTAAGGGTGAACTACAGAAAGAGTCAACTCAGTTTCGTGAATGCATATCACCCGAAGAACGACTTTACGTAACTCTGAGGTAAAGTTTCTCGTTTGGTTGATTGCAGGAAAGTATAAACCATGTCTTTTTTAGATACTTGGCAACAGGTTGTTGCTATAGATCTCTGTCATTAGCGTTCCGATTAGGAAAATCTACTATCGCTGAAATCATTCCTGAAACATGCAACGCCATTTGGAAGGTGTTGATGCCTATTTTCATGCGTCCGTTAACGAAGTCCACTATGAAGGTCATCGGTGACGATTTCTACAAGCAGTGGAATTTCCCCAATTGCGTAGGAGCCATCGATGGGAAACATGTGAACATTGTTGCACCCTCCAATAGTGGATCCCGCTACTATAATTACAAAGGGTGCCACAGTATCGTCCTTATGGCTGCTTGCGATGCCAACTATGTGTTCACATTTGTCGATATTGGCAACTTTGGTAGAATCAGTGACGGTGGTGTTTTTGGAGCATCCGAGCTAGGAAATGCAATAGACAATCCAGAGTTTTTCCCACCACCACGAAAAGTTGACAAAAGCCAGGTGGAGTTTCCATTTACCTTTGTTGGCGACGAAGCTTTTCCACTGAAGCCGAACCTCATGCGACCATATTCTGGCAGAAACCTACCAGAAGATACATTTATTTTCAACTATAGACTGTTACGAGCTAGGAGGTGCATAGAGAACGCATTTGGCATTTTATGCGCAAGATTTAGAGTACTCCGCAACAGCATCCCTCTTAAACCTGAAAATGCCGAAGGAGTTGTGAAAGCAGCTGTGACTCTTCATAATTTCTTGATGATCAAAGATGGAAATCTTGAAGAAAGGCTTTATTGTCCTAAGGATTTTGCCGATTATGTTGATGGTGAAGGTATATTACATAATGGCCGTTGGCGCAATGAACAAGGCAACGTTCTACGTACAATAAATCAACAAGGATCAAATACGTACAAAAGAAATGCGGCTGCAATAAGAGATGATTTGAAGGTCTTCTTCATGGGTGATGGTAAGGTGCAATGGCAAGATCGGTACAATTCATAGACGTTCAAAACAAATGTAGAATTAATCTACTCTTTATTTAAATCGGCAGTGCCGGTACATTTTGATTCAGTGTCATGGTGTAGTTCATTCAAAATATTCATGAAAGAAATTTTAGCAGAACGTTTTTTTTTGGCAGGCAAACTTTTAAAATCATCTAATAAACTCAATAAAAACAGTTCATCAGAGTCTCCTCTATTATTCGAACATTCGTTCTTCTCAATAAGTTCGTTGTTTGTTTTCATCATTTCCAACAGCACAGCTTCAGTTGTATCTTTTCGACCCCTTTTTTTCCTGTTGATTTCGTCACTGTCCTTGTTTTTAGAATTCAGCGAAGGGCTAGAAGATTCACTGCCATCATATTTGGATTTGGCAGATCCACTTCCTTCCTTTTCGCCTCCAAAACTTGGGGTTTCCAGTGGGGTCGATGGTGAATCACAATTAACATGTTCATTTGAGCTTGATGCCGAAAGCAGATCTTCTTGGGAGATTGTAAACTCTCCACCGTCTGTGACAAATATTTCGTGCCCTTGGACGTCTCTTGGTATCACATGTTCTTGGTTATGATTGTCCCTTTTGTTCACATGGTCTTCGTTATCATTTTCTCGTGACATATTACTACAGGTTCTATGTTAACAAGGCTTGTGAACATAGATGTACACTATTTACATTGGAAACACAAATAAACTTACGGTCTATGTTTTAAAGTATCATCTAAAAATGACAGAGATTGCATCAATTCCCATGGTTTCTTAAATGATCGTCCTGATCCACTTGTTTTGACCCTTTTGTCGTTTTTTTTTCTCTGCTGTATTTGTCCCTTATAGATTTCCAACGCGCCTTTGTCTCATTCACTAGAAACATCACTTATATTATAAACAAGCAAATATTAATACATAATTTAATTTAGGAATACTTACAAGAGGCTCCCAACTTTTCCGAGATACTTCTCCAAGAGACTTCCTTCATTTTAGCCATTCTATAACTTTGGAGTGAAATATTCCATAATTCTGGTCTCAAATAAACTTCATTAATCAATTCTTCATCATTAAACTCAAAATAATTAGACATTATGGATAAAAAATCAAGAAGCCGAAAGACTGAAAATCTACGAGTACTAGAATAGACAGGGCCTTGGCTCTATTTTTATTTTGGTGGAGCAGACGAAATTTGCCAATATCCCACGTGACGGATCCTAGCTCGCTTATTGGATGTACGCCGGCTACGCTGGCTTGCTCGGCGTAGAAAGTTGAACAGGTTTAACTTTTTTTTCCTCTCTCGCCGCTCGCGCCCGGCGTACTCGACGGCAAATATTGCCTAGTGCGGACAGGGAATTTTGCCGGCGTACTTGGCGAGCGTAGCGTACGTGGCGTAGCGAGTGAGAATTTACGCCTAGTGCGGACATACCTTTACCCTTGAAACATCTACGTGGATGGGTAATCAAGCCAAAAAAAAGGACCACGCCCTGGCTAGTTCCATCCGGTTTGATGCAGTTATTATATAAGCCGTCCGGCTTTAATAGTACCTTAAAGGGTGGAGTCGGTAAAAAATACTTTTTTATCTTGAAAGCATTGCCTCGAAACCTCTTTTAATATTAAATTTGCCCTTCATATTTTAGTATATAAGCGCCGTGTTTCGAAAAAAAAGTTATCAGTTGACAATCTTAAAAAACACGCCGTTTATTTTCATCAAAACGTTAAAATTCTTAAACTTTTAAAGTCGTTACCCTTGAAACATCTACGTGGATGGGTAATCAAGCCAAAAAAAGGACCACGCCCTGGCTAGTTCCATCCGGTTTGATGCAGTTATTATATAAGCCGTCCGGCTTTAATAGTACCTTAAAGGGTGGAGTCGGTAAAAAATACTTTTTTATCTTCAAAGCATTGCCTCGAAACCTCTTTAAATATTAAATTTGCCCTTCATATTTTAGTATATAAGCGCCGTGTTTCGAAAAAAAAGTTATCAGTTGCCTGACTACGCTCTCATGTTAACCGTGTGCAGTACTATTTTTACGATGATGTCTTCCTCCAGCACTATTTTTACGAAGATGTCTTTCTCCACCGCTCCTCGACTCACACAACAAAAGTCGTGTGAGAAGAGACCAAATTCGATTTTTCCATCCGTCTCTTCTCGGGCATAGCTTGAGAAGAGACCAAATTCGATTCACTTTGTTCAATTCAGGTTAGTGAATCGAACTTCATTGCGGTGTCATTTGCGTGCATACAACTGACTATCGCAATGAAGGAGAAGTCCTGGCGCCAGCAACCAGATCTGGACAAGAAGACCAGCCCCCACAGTGGCTCGAATGTAATTTACTTCGGGAGGTAAAGGGCCAACGAAGAATTTTATGGGACATGGCACGTAAAAGCTCACAAGCCCTGCCCTCCGCATAAAGTTCTGCGTACCCTGTACCAGTTTGAGCATGTTCTTTTCAGTGAGGCTCATCGTAGGGTCTTGACTTCCATGTCCTTCTCAAACTTAACAATTTCACGACATCAACGTGGCTCTCGATAGATACATTTCGGGACCAAGAAATGGCGGAAAACAACCAGTCAAAAGGCCCAAGATCTTCGAGAACCAACGGAGGACTTCATTTAAAAAGTCGTTTTCTAACAATCCTCGACTACTCTGCTTGTCTTTCATCAAAATTCAAAAAGAAGTATTGACCAATATTTTTGTTATATCTATATTCTTGTTAATCTGTATTATTTTATTGTATATACTATTTGGTATTGTTATTAAAAATCTTTATTCATATATTTGGCTTTGTTTCTCAGACATATTTAGAGGTTTATGGCGGGAAATTCAAACGGGGATCTTGCAAAAATAACTGGACTGGTTTATTAAAAATAGGTAAATCCCCTTTGAATAGTCTTAGCAGGGTGGAAGGCAGGTAAGATTTTCTTATTAAATAACACAATTTTTGGTTGGAAGTTTGGTTGGAGTTTCCTGGATGAGGGGATGGCAGCCATCTTGGGGTGGCGGCCATCTTGGATCCGTGGCTATCTGTGTGGTTCCTACTACTCATTCGATCGAACTCCCGCACTTTTGGCGACTTTTGTAAAATGGTAAATTGCTTCAAATGACTGCACTTAACGAAAGTGTTCAGTGCTATTTAATCTCCGATAATAACAGAGGAGCAAAGTGATATGTTTTAGAACGATTTGAAGGCTTATCTAAATATAAGGGAAAGATGAAATTAGCCATAATCCGTAACATTTTCTTTGATATTATTGTAAAATCATGCTTATAAAGATAAATTTATATTTAAATCTGAGTAAATTAACATGTTACAGTTAGTTGTTGAGATATAATGGATTTTTAAATAAAGTTTTGCTTGTAGTTCAAATTTACATCAGCAGAATCGTGGAACTTTAGTGGAGAATAGGTTTCGTTATTATTTGGGTTTTCTAAACCTTTATTTCAACCGAAATCCTACTCTTTGGGCCGTTCACGTAGAGTGTGGGAGTCGTGATCACTTGACGAGCATGCCGCTATCCATTGGCATTAAAGGAACCCACACATTTCCTTAAACTTTTATCATTTAAATAAAATAACAGAAGTTTAGAACGAAAAACTAAACAAATTGAAGAAGTCAAACGTTGACATAATATAGATAAAATTGAGATAAATTCCAACAAGCTCGACGACGTTGGAAACTCAAAAATAGAGCAGCCGGCAGATCGTTCCATTACAAGTCCAAATTTAGCACGCGCGAAGCTTAATATATCGTAACTATTGGACTGTCTGAGTTCTGAAATAAGGAAGTCATAGACTTATTATGGGAGAGCCAGGGGAATGTCTCATTACAAGATAAAACCAAGGAAGTCAGGGACTGAAGTAAGGAATAAAATAAAAACAAATGACACCTAAAGCATCTTATAACAATACTAATAATGGATATCAGATACTGAAATGTAGAGAAGCCGGCGGACTGTCTCATGACGATCGTCATGAGACAGTCCGCCGGCTTCTCTATATTAAGTCTCGCACTTTCAGTTTCAGTCTGGTTATGAGACAGTCCGCCGGCTTCTCTATTTTAAGTCTCGCATTTTCAGTTTTAGTCTGGTTATGAGACAGTCCGCCGGCTACTTTGCATTAAGTGTGGCGCGTTCAAGTTATACTCTTGCATAGTTAAACGTGCGACACTTAGAGAAGCCGGCGGACTGTCTCATAAGAAGACTAATACTTGATCGTTCCAGAGTTAAAATGGAGAAGCCGGCGGACTGTCTCATAACCAGACTAAAACTGAAAAGGCGAGATTTGATATAGTAAAACCAGCGGACTGTCTCATAACCAAACTTAAACTGAAAAGGCGAGATTTGATATAGTAAAACCAGCGGACTGTCTCATAAACAGAGTAAAACTGAAAATGCGAGGCTTAATTTAGAGAAGCCGGCGGACTGTCTTATAACAAGACTAAAACTGAAAATCCGAGGCTTAATATAGTTAAGTCAGCTGACTTTCACATAACAAGATTAAAACTTGATCGTTCCAGAGTTAAAATAGAGAAGCCAGCGGAGTGTCTCATAACCAGACTAAAAATGAAAATGCAACTCTTAATACAGAGAAGCCAGCGGACTGTCTCAGAACTAGAATAAACCTGAAAATGCGAGACATAATATAGTCCATATCAAGATTAAAACTTGATCTTGCCAGAGTTAAAATTGAGAAGCCATCGGACTGTCTCATAACCAGACTAACACTGAAGATCCGAGACTTAATATAGTCAAGCCGGCGGAAAGTTTCAAAACAAGACTAAAACTTGGTCGCGCCTGATTTAATATAATCTAGAGTAAGAAAACAGGCTAAATTTAGAGAATTCGGAAGACTGCCAACCGACTTATAAAATTAGTAATAATAATGGACTGTTTACATTTTTGCTTTTCGGCTTGTGTTTACGTGTAATATCAGTCCCGAGTTTTTAGGACACCTAGCGAGCACACGGACTGTTAAAAGACTGTACTGTGGAGCCCATGTGCTACTGGGGATAATAAAAGTGACAAACATTACCATTCAATAAGGGATAAGACCACTCGATCGTCTAGTATTCCGTTTGTGGAAACTTCTATAATATCATTGATGTCCACCCCTATCTTGAGTGATCTCTTAACGAGATAGTTACTCGCAATCCTGAAGCGAAGTCTCGACAACCTCGATTAAATTTTGTCGCTGCATAAAGATTATTTTTCGTAATGATATTATAACCGTCATGTTCTTTACGCATAAGCCCATTGATGCAACTAGGCTAATTTTCCGCCCAGAATAGGGTCCTGCTATCCCACTATATACGTCCATTTACCATAAAATGTATTTAATCCAGGCGGCCGATACCTTTCCCGGTATCATTGTAGTCGTAATACAAAAATCTAAATAGCCTAGATAACGCCAAATTGGAGCAGCTGGGAATAAAACCAGAGGTAATATTGACTGGTTAATAGCGATTAAATTGGCTGCTTGAATGTCGAACGAAAACTTGGATGGCGTACGGACACGAACGAAAACTTGGATGGCGTACGGACACGAACGAAAACTTGGATGGCAAACGGGCACGAATTTGGTAGGGTAATTGACCGTAAATACCTTGGCAAACGGTTACTAATTTGGCTTGCTAAAGGAGCGGCGGTTAATCAATTAAGCCGAGGCATCCGAATATTACAAGAGGAATACAACATGGATAGTGCTTAAACCGAACACATTTATCTAATTTGTGATCCGAACAGATCAAATATGTTTGCTTGACTTCAGCTATCAGATAAACAGTTGAGGGCCAATTTCTGTTCAGATCAGATGCCTTTTTCAGATAGACATTCGGATCAAATCATATCTGAGATAAAAACGAGATTGTAGACATTTAAAACAGATATCTGTGGCATCGGTCGTAGTTTCGGATTAACATCTTTTAAGAATTTATACGCTTCAAATGTATTTATAACGCATATACTTAAAAAAATCCAGACAAATTGTATATTTGTTGGAAGTTGAAAATCGAGGAAAAGAGTTCAGATTATTTTCCCAAACAATTGACTTGGTACTAGTAGAGATGTGAGTCAGTAATTTACCGTCCGTAAACTACCGGTGGTAATTTACCAAATTTTCGTAATTTTATAATGGTAAGAATTATGAAACATTTTTGAAATTTTTGTGTTCTGGGAGTGAAACCAAGTGTACTATCCTTCCTGAGACTAAAACAATGTCCTCTCTTACTTCGGAGTCCCGTTTTCCTCTGTACCCCTTTCGTTCATGGGGCTGTTCTAACTTAAAATAGTGATTCATTGTTAGTCACTGAAGTGGTTGTTTACTAGAAAGCCGGACCAAGTAGTCACAAGCACATGCTAGTGCTCTTTTATTTGGGTCAAGGGCTCATTACGCGTTATAAGTTCATTTTATAATTAAATGATCAACTATTGCTGTATTTACTTCCAAATGGAGTTGCCAGGCGCCAGCCAGAACTAAAAATCGTTGGTTAAAGATCGGATTAGAAAGGCCACGGTTGCCGCAAGATCAAGTAAAAAACTTTATATAGTTCTCACAATTCAACGTTGTTGAAATTTAATTTATTGTAAGCACGTAAAATTTAAATTACCAAATTTGGTGATGAACTGTAATTTTGGTTTTCGCAAAATTTGAATCAGTAATTTACGGAGTAAATTACCGTTTTTAAAATATATAATAATTTCACATCACTAGGTACGAGGTAATACTTGTCCTTAGAAGCGGGCAATTATTTGTGTGGCACCAATTTATTCAAAATCACAACAATGGTTGCCATTGTAATTTGTTCCACCTATTTATTAAAGATAGAAAGAACTTATCGCGCCAGAGGGAGGGGCTATGATTTATCAAAACACAGTGACTAGTCTTGACCAGGAATCCGTGTAATTTTATTAGCAGAATGAAGAACGGTTAGTATTTACTTTTGTGCGACTCATAGATCCAATCCCTTCAATTCGTAACGAAAATTTTAAATTATCTAACAGGCTCACTTAAACTACATTTTGATGACGTTGGCGTTGCTGACGGTGACGGCCAAAAATACATCGTTGCTTTTTACCTCCGCCACAATGACCAGCCTCTTCTTTCATAACCCCCCCCCATCTCGAGGAAGGGTGTCGTGGACTTTGACGCACGCAAAAAGTACCCTGTTCTCTATTCCCGCTTCTAAAATTACACGAATCTCTGTATCTCTGCCTTGACTAGATAATTGAAGGTTTTCATGTGTACTGGAATGGTTGTATATATAATCAGTGTATAAAGTTAAACACGGATATCTGTAAAATTATAAAGATATCTGAACAGATATAAGATTAGAAATCGTTCAGATAGCGCTAGATCAGATGAAAATTGTCACCTTATCGGATCAGATTTAATAACTGAAAGTAAATACGACGTTCAATGAACTGTTGACGATTTTGCGGGAAAGATATCGCAATCAGATGTCATAAAAGAAGAAACAGTTCATAATTTTAAGCACTAACTTTAGTGGGGTGCACAATTTAGTATCATTCATATTAATTGAAATGTGACGTTATTAGAAATTAAGGGGATACACGGTTGTGTTTAAGAAATGTTTTTTAGTTGTACGATTTATTTTAATAATACCTTAGGGAGGTCAACTATATGGGGAACCACGTGAGCCGTGAAAAATTAGTATTAAGTCCCAGCCCTTGGGCCATCTTGTTTTCTCTGTCGCTCTCTCTGATGCTCCGATTGCACATGTGCGGTCTCCTGATACCGAGCCACAGCTCGGTGGCGGTTTTGAAAGGGGGGGGGGCTGACGGAGAATTTGGTTTATCCAACCTCCTTCTTATACGTGCTCACTGAAGTAACATAATTTCTTTAAGGATGCCACTTTTATTTGTTATTATACTAATTTTGGTGGAAAATCTATTTTCACCATAAATTACAAACAATTATGTCAGCCAACTTAAATAGTTTCTAAAATTCCGTAAACAAAAACCTGATCTGTTTGAATAAAGTCGCATTTATTAACATTTTATTATAGAAGACAGATATTTTCCTGTGAAGTGTGTACCTGAATCCGAGAAGAAACTAAGTTTTTTGGCCGACAAATCCAGTTGGACTTATAAACACACGAATTTTATCATCTAGTTACTTTGTGGGTTTCACGCACTTCCATAGATTTTTCGAAGTCTTGGAGAATGAGGTATTAGAAAAGGTTGCACAACTATAGTGGTTAGATATTTTTTTGCAAAGTAGCACTGCTCAGGGATTATGAGAGAGGGAGGCCCTGCTCGTCCTTCGCCTCTAAAATTTTTTTTCTCCCTAAAAGCTGTAGTTAGGCTCTCCGGTAGCGGGTCACAAAGCTAGAGCCGTAGAAATCTAACCATTCAAACAAGACGAAGCACGGAGAAGCGCAAGTATTATACTCTTTTCTGTTTTCTCTTGCGTAAGTTGCGGATAGCTATATAACGTACGGAAATACAAATTTTCGAATTTTTGCGGACTGTGAACTGCGACGTGCTTCGGAAATTGAGAATACCATTTGTTTCATTTGACCTCATCGGACGCAGTGACAGACACACAGACAGAAATTTCTAATGTAATACCTCTCCAAGACGTCATCATCACTGAGAGCGATAAAATAAATATACCATGCATCAAAATTTTGGCATTTATGATAATGATCAAAAACAGTATACTATGTTTATCGTCAACTATCTTTCAATAACAGTTTTGATTAAATTTATGATGTGGACGGCTCACTATGTAGGTGCTTTAAAAATTTTGATAATGATAAAAATAATTCAGTAGAAAGTAAGCAAACACATTAAGCTGTGTACGTACTTGGTAGTAAACCTCGATAAAATTTATATATAACGCCGGTGAAATTTATTTTCTATCCTCCGGCGTCCAGTGTTCAACGATTATCATATCAATGTGGCTAGGCCGAGGGGCAAGTCATAATCGGTTTACACGGCTGTACCTCTGTCTGTATACTAAAACGATAAAAACAGTGCTAAAACGAATATGCGTAATCCGCATTTGGTGAACAGGGCTTGCCCCTCGTGCTAGGATCATTGGGGAGGGACTGTATTCAAACGTTAATCGACGTTTCACTGGATAATGGTAGGCAATATTGTGTGCATAGGCTATTTTTCCGCTTTACGATCGATCAATGACCACAATCATTAGAGCAGAAATATAACTCCGTGATATTAAGATTCAAAACAGATGGTTAATAATTTCCAGAGCATCGTGTATCACAACGCTTATTGGGTGTGTAGAACCATCAAGAGAAGCAAGCAAGTAGAATTTTGTTTCTGCTTTTCACTAATAATAATTTAATAATCTAGTAGGGGAGTAGGACTACCCAGGTAATAAAATCAAGTAGGCACAATGTTTTAACGTTAAATTTAATAGACGCGTATTAACTTCTTTTAAACGTTGGTCATGACCAAAATACGTTGATTTTCCGTTTATTTGACATTTAAAGGACGTGTATTACTGGTTAGGTTAAGGTGTTAAAATCGTGGAAGAAATGTTTTCAGTTGTTAATTATACTGGTTCTATAGGCATATTTGAAAAAACTTATAAAGACCCATGGATTAGCACACATAGAATTTGGGTAGACGAAATATCAACATTGCCAAATCGTACATCAACAACGCAAAACTAACGGTCAATGTAAAATTATTTTCAAACGCGTTGTCATCCTACTTTATGAACCTGAATTAAACGCGTTAGTTAACACATGCAAAAAAAGTGTTATCATCGTTTAGAAAATGCTAATCGTCTTGAGCTAACTTATATCCTGAAAATAAACGTGGACATACCTTCGAAGAACACTTGAAACGCTTTCAAAACATTTTACCCAAAATCAACTTCAAATCAGTTTTATGCCTAGGAATTTCCCCGGCAATAACTTCTGTTTGCGCCTTCCAATGTTGAACTCTGTCTCTAAAAAGATATGTTTTAATTAACAAGTTGGGAAACAAAAAGAACTCTCCGGTTCGAGACGCAATTAAGAGGTTTTTCTTAAATAATGAAATATAAATAATTGATATTTATTATTTTAATCGTCATTAAATTAGTTTAATTATAGTTAAATCGTTTTAGGAAACTTTATTCCTAAAACCATTTTAAACATAGCTATTGTTGACGTTTGAATTCTCTTTAACAATTTTTGGAAAGTATGTAAGTCGATTGATTAACTATAAATGATAAGAAAACTCACAATTGCGTGAACCTTTGGTGGAAGCCCTGTGATTGGGAAGCTAGACGTTTCTCGTAGCCCTAGCCGATGGCCGCGTAAATCTTAACCCTAACGATGATAATGGAGTAGAAGCTATTACTTTCTGCGAACACGTTTGCTCCGATTTGGCAGTAGCGAACGCGGTGACAGACACACACACACAGACATTTCCAGTGTAATACCTCTCCGTGATGTCATCGTTACTCGGAGAGTTAAAAATATATATAAAATAATAACCATTCATATCCAAATGGGGGCCTGAACTGGGAAAACAACAACTTTCAACCTGTAACGTGGGCTGATATGTCACTCGTCACGGTTCAAGTTCTTCTACTTTTTTAATAGTTAATATTAAAAAAATAAAACTTACTCCATTTGGCATAATTGTTAACGAACAAAACGTCTTAAGTTTAGGGCTGATCAACATGTTGTACGACCAAAGTACAGTTAGTTCTATGAATGATTTTGAGTCGAAAATGTTCAATGGCATTTTTCCCCAATGGCCACCGTTAACAAGTTATGACTGGAGTATTTATCGGAAACCTCCATAATTAAATTGGCATTGATTTCCAGTTTTTAAAGGTCATCCGTTAAACACTCAAACCCTAACTTGTTTAGGCAGGGATACACTCTGCTGAAAATTTTAGTGCTGTTTTATATTTTTTCCTGATTCCTTTCAAATAAATATGGAGTCTCTAACTTTTTCTGTTTTTTGAAACAATTTTTTCAATGAAAATTAAATTTTTTAAAATTTGTTAAGCTTAGCAATGGCTCTCGATTTTAGCGCATTTTCCCACCGGCCAATAAAAACCTCTTTAGGGATTGAGCCAAATCAGCCAATCCCGTGAGGTTTAGAGAACATTAACTCATATGCTTTCTATTTCTAATACAAAAACTAGGTTCAGTCTGGAAAATAGCACACTTTCTCTGGTCCAAAACCAGTTTATTAATTGCTTGGACTTTTTTTTTAATTCAAAAAGTTGGGGTTACTGGTCCTCGGGACTTGTTTATTAATATCAAATCTATTGGAGAACGAAGGCGAGGACAAGTCCTGAGACCAGTTTATTATCTCGGATACTAGGCGGGTCACTGGTCCCAAGGACTAGATTAAAAAGCATCCTTATTTCCCAGACTGGCTAGGGAAATAAGGAATTTTTTAGAGTGGCCTTGTCAGTTGTCACCAGTGACTCCCCGGGGCCCGTCGTCTGCTAAAGTTTGAGTAATTGTGTTGCAGCTTGACTCTGTTAAATTGTGAAAGATGGGTTTTAAGTTTTTAAATGTCGAAGGTCACAAAGAACACAGATCTTCCCATTCCAAAGGCTAATAACTAGACATTCAGATATATAACCATATACGACACGTCACATTTTAATATAATAAGATTATGAGAGTAATTTGAGTTTTAGTGACACGTAAAATTATAAAACTGCTAATTGTTAAAGTTACTAGTCCGCTATTCCTTAAACGATCGAACTCGCGTCTTTCTTTCGAGTTCTAATTTCTAAAAAGTAGAATGTAGATTTCGGAACCTAATTCAGACGGCGTAAATGAAACTCGACTGAGAAAACCTTTGGGGAATGGGGATTGCCTCTTCTAAAAAGGGCTCTACATAAGGATATATTTTTTAGTAGTCAGCCTGACTAGTGAGCCCCTATCCCAATTTTTTTTAGTAGTCACTGACAAGTGAGACGCATGGTTTACGAATATTTGGGACATTTTTTTACTAGTCAAGTAGACTAGTGAACCCCCAGATTTCGATTTATTTTAGTAGTCAAGGAATTTTTTTAGTAGTCAAATGCCTTGACTAGGGCCTTATGTAGAACCCTGCTTCTAAATCGAATTCAAATTCATATTTTGAGTACAAAACTTCAATTATTGATTAAATAATTAATAGTTCTTCAAAAAATCCGAAAATATTCAAGGCGGCATATTTCAACATAAGGAATCAGAATAAAAATACCTAATTTCTGTAAAATAATGTCCCTTTTAGGTAAAATGCCACGGTTCAGGGACAACATAGTATAATCATACGGCACTAGAAAACTATGCGAAATTCATCATTCCTTGCATGAGTTTAAAAATAATTCTACACTTCTGCAAACTCTTATATGTTTCACAATTCTTAATTTTGAATTCAACTTCAAAACCAACCTCATGCCACGATTTTTTAACTATCAAAGCTGTCACTTTTTCTCTTCTACCAGTCTCCTTTACGATTGAATTATCCATGAAATCTCGTGTAATGCCTATGCCCGTGCATTACACTAAATAGCTTGTTATCAGCTCAGAACTCCGTTTAAGCAAAGGGTGAGCTAAACGCGTATCTAAAAAATTAAAATGTAAAATAATTTGGTGTGAGCATAACCCTCCAAAGAAGAAGATGATCAGTTTATGACGCCATTATCGTTCAATCACAATATGTTTAATATCACTCCGTAGTTCTATTGTATTTTCGGTAATCTAGCTTTATTATTTACTGCATGGCTGTCCCATAAAGTGATTTACATTGTCAATTTATCAGTTTTCTAGCTTTCTCGTGAAAAGAAATGTACAAACAAAAATAAGAGACTTAGGTACCTCTTTTTTTTTCAGATAATCTCATGAATATCACAAAAATTGCCAGATTTGTTGCTACGATACAGTTAGCTTTGCTAACAGTTGATGATGAGAAGGAAGCGATACTTGGTAGCCCACTTGGAGATGTTCTTAATCCAATTATACAGGCCTTAAAAAGTAGGCCAGTATTTCCTTAATATAGGTCATGCACTTTGCACCAATAGCAATGGGCCTAAAATTTGAATTTAAAACAAAAGATATGTTACTGTAAAAGTTTGTAAAACCCAGTAGAAATAACGTCTGCTTAGACGCTTTTACACTAGTTTATTCGGCTCATTAACGAATTAAGCGTTTCATACGAAATTATGATCATTGGTAGAAAATCACTGGTATAAATTTTAATACAGAAAAAACAATAACGAGTGAAAAATATTCATCCCCGCAATCCGCTAGAATCTTAAAAATGGACTTGAAAATCGTCTTTAGTTGGTAAACTAATTGCATATCAGTCTTTTTAAAACTTAGGCCAGTAAATCACCATAAAAACAACGCCATATGTTATAAACACAAATTTTCTTGTCTCGTAGTGGTTATGAAATTCAGTTGCGTGTTTTGAATGAAGAAGGTATATCTTTCACTTCCAAACAAGAGAATGGAAAGCACCGTGAATTCGTAAAATCACTTTACGAAAATGTCAGTATTGTCAGGACCGCCTTAAAGATTGAGTCCAATGGGCACATGCCCAGGGGATTGCCCCGTAGTTTTAAATTTTTTTTCTAATTTGAGATTGAGTCTATTGCATTGCACGGGAGATTGTAATGTTGTTAAGAGAGGCCCTGTGAATTGTTTGGAATAATGTAGCTGCTAAAATTTGCCAAACTAACATTTTCCTTTTGCGAAGGATACTGATATTGCTGTACCAATGTACATTTTGGAAGATCCATCAGATTTGAAGTTCTTTAATGTAGAAGGTCCAAACTTGATGGGTGAAGCGAAAATACTGAGCGGAGGTCCAATCAATCGAGAATTTGGAATGTTTGATATCATAGACATATTCGATGTTAAAGTGAGATTATTGGGTTTAAACTGCAAATACAAATAGACATAACAGAACGTAGGCGTTGTGCCCGATATGGTGCCAACTCTCGCTTCATTTCTAGCTTCTTTGATGGTCTAATCAGCGCTCATTTTTAATGTTACCAGAAGGAGTAATAAGAGAAATATGATATTTAATATATCCATAAAGCTCTAAGATTGTAACGAGACTCTTAGCATCCTTAAATTATCTTCCCTTCCCTGATTGGCCTAGAAACTTCTCTCGTCGATCAAACTTTTAATAACTTGATATAGAGCGCGTAAAGCACAAAACAATAGGTCAGAATGTAATATACATTCTTTAAATGAAAGTTACGAAAGTTGGCGTTGTGAAACGGAATCAAGAAATTCATGTTGTATAAAAACAAAGCAAAGAAAAAGTTGCTTAATGTGGGGACTCTTTTCGTGTATGTTGGTTTTACGCCGTATCATTGCGCTAATTTTCAGGGTATTTTTGAGGTTGGTCGCACCCATGCTGCCGTCCTTGACCGATATGGCTTCCTTTTCTTATTATTCCCCTCTGATATTACGTCACCTTTTTCCTCTCCTTGACTGAAATAGTTGGGCTTCAGAGGCATTGCGGAAAGCATTAGAATATTTTCAGTTTGCCTTTGTGCTTGCGCAAGAAGGAATTGGCGAGTTTTCCTTACTCAGGATTGCTATGAAATTTTCAGATTCAAATTCCCTGACCTTTTCAGGTTTCCCTGACGTTTTTAGGCCCAATTATTATTATTTTAAGTAGATGTGATTCGTTTAAATCGTATTTTATAAATATTAAATGTTAATTATTTCGGAGCAAACTCCGGTGCCTGGTTGCTAAAACGAAGTTCATGTCACCAATCTAAACTTTTGAACCACAGATATTTTATCAATTATAATCAAATTCCCTGAGTTTGTTGAAATTCTTAAACTTCTCTGACCTTTAAGGCACAATGTCTTGACTGTTCCAAGTTTTCGCTGACCTTTGGCAACCCGGATGCTACAGCAGGGAGCATATTTTTTTCGTTTGTCTCCAGCTCTTTCCTCACTTTGTCAGATTCTGTTGTCTATATTTGTATTTGATTTGGTGTATACAGAACCCTTTATACACAAAGAAAATAACGCATTATTCGAACATTTTCTTGACAGATATGGACGGCCATTGGAGTTTTTATATTAGTGTATCCATTGCTTTGTCTGTTGATATATGGAGCGACTAATTTGGCGTTAAGCAGATTTTGCATCATACATTGGCTGACCGCAATCTTTTTAGTAACAGGGCAAGGTGATAAATTGTTCGTATAAGGGCCAAAAAAATAAATAGATAACTAAGATATTTTGAAACAATTTAGGTTCTCCAAATGCTGGCCACGTTCATTTCCGTACATGGATATTTGGCTATTTCTGTCTGTTAGGGCTTTCGTTCATATCGTTGTCGTTTACGACCATGTTGCTAACAACAATTACAACTTTAAATCAACCAACGTTTATCAACAATATTTATGACCTTCTCGAACGGGAGAACTTAAGAATCTCCATGGTGACCTCGCAAACAGAATACACTGTAACCCTCTGTATGATAATTTAACTAAGGGAGTATCTCCCGAGGGCCATAAAAATAGAATCAAGACAACTTACTTTAATCATCCAAAAATAGAAGAACTAAGTATTCTATACTTCTTTATTAACACCGTTTAATGCCGTTTGATACAAAGGGATAAACCCGCAATAGCCTAACTTTGACTATATCTTCTTTAACCAAATAGTGACTAACTAACTTCTCCAAGCGAGAAGTCTTAACTGACTCTTCTAACATCGCTGCTCCTGGATCAGAGGAGGAGAATGCAACATGGAGGCGTAACACCCTGCCAGATCCAAGGAGGAGAACCTCCTGAAATCTGGCAGCCATGTTACATCCCCCCTCTTTAGGAACTCTTTATAATAATGAAGACAATAATAAATAAATTAGAAGGTTACCCCGAGGAACCTTTAAAGTTTTAGCAGGGGTTAATGATTATAGAATTTTTACAAAGATCTTTATTGCTCTTCTTCTTGTTTATCTTGATTATGTCGTTTTCTTTGTTTGTCTGCCAATCGGGCCAGCCTTCGTGCTTCTCTTCGTCTTTCTGTCGCCTTGCTTCTTTTTCCGGGACAATCTGATACCACGTGTTCCCCTTGCTTATGGCATCTCCAACAAATAACGTTGTTGCGGATTATGGGGTGTTTAGCATCGGGGATCTTTGATGGGATGAGCTGTACAGGGAAATTTTTTGGGACCCAGCCCATAGTACCGAACCGCTCCCAATTGTTTGCGTCTTCATCAGGGTCTGGTGATGGTGCCCATTTTTGGGAATGAGAAAGAGTGAGAGGTTGCAGAGACGTATCCACTCGGACTGGATCCGGGTTT
Organism: Phalangium opilio; assembly: GCA_019434445.1. Lineage (NCBI taxonomy): Eukaryota > Metazoa > Arthropoda > Arachnida > Opiliones > Phalangiidae > Phalangium > Phalangium opilio. The sequence continues at coordinate 123,343 of JAEQBA010000705.1, forward strand.
GCTAGGGCCCATGCCCTAAATTTGTGTAAGGCAGTTTCGTGTTCAGGATTTTTCTTTAGTAGCATAGATGGAGGCAGATAAGGAGCTAGGGATAAGGGGTCCTTTGATAACCTAGGAATAGTCCTAATAGTTTCCTCTGGATATGAAGAAGACGCAATCAATTCTTGTACTTCCTCTCTAGGGACGTCCGTAATTAAGAGATCTTCATCTTCCTCCAAGGGACAATTTTCCATTGAATGCCCTTTTGTATAGCATTTAGAACATGACATCGGGGAATTTAAAAACTGGTTGGGCATGTAACAGTCATTCGCGACATGTCCGGTCTCATTACAATTTCGACAGCGTATTATCGTTTTGTCCATCGGACAATACTTTTCCAAAATGTTTAAGGATTTTTCCGTCAAACTAGTCGACCTTGTGGTCGAGCCCTCCTTCTTATTTAGATCCTTCGGTAAATCGAACAACCAATTGCAAGCCATCTGCAATTATACAATATTAATATCGTCTTTTAGAGGCTTGGGAAATAAATTCCCATGGGAAAAAGGAGATTGGCTCTCGGGAGAAACAGAAATATTCCCTTTCTAGGTTAGTGACGTTATTATTACTAAGGTAAACCTGAACCTCGTAAGGAGATCTTAACCGTTTATCATCAGGAGAACGGTAGTAGATATCTACTTCGTTACCTCCGGGCTGAACCGTCGCCCTCTTACACACCTCTCGGCGCCATCCCAATTTAAAAGGTTCTAAATAAATGTCGGGTAATGTAGCCCTATTTAGACGAGGAGTTCTCATTGATTCCGATAACGTGGTTGAAGAACTATCAGACGCACGTAACGATTGGGATTTCGATTGAGAAGGCGGTGTAGGTGTTGACGTTTCTTCCGACAGAGTAGAATTCTGTTCCGGATGTACTATTTCTTCGGTAGAAATAGAAATCAGTTCAGGAGGTACTATTTCCTCCGAAAAACCAGAAGAAGGTGAATGTTGTAACGCAGGTTCCAATATGGACTTTTCAGAAGACGTTGATTTGTCCTCCGGCGTTACAATTTCTTCTGTAAAACTGGATGTTGATGTATGTAGCTTATTTTCCACGACTGATTCACGATCAGACGGGGAAGCCTCCCCTGCCGCAGAAGGCGGGCTATCGTTAGAGGGATGATCGAGCTGAAAAGCCCTCATATCATGATAGGTAAAAAGGAGGAGAGGAGGGTCTTCAAAAAGGGCCATGCCCGGTTCACTATCAGAATCTGTAGGTCGATGTGAATCATCCTGAACTGCAGGAGGGATCGGTTGATCCGCTGCTTGATCTTCTATTGTACTTGATGTCGAGGCTTGAGGGACATCGGGAATTGCAGGAAGAATTGGTTGATGAACTTCCTGACCGTCCTGGGATGACGGTGATGTAGAAGATGATGTTGATTCAGATGAAGTAGTTGAAGAAGTCTCCGCAGATTGGTGGTGCGCGCTACCACCCTCCGTAGGAGGACCAGATTCGATTTCATCAGCGACTTCTGATTGAGGAACGGTGGCATTTCCGGCATTGTCGAAGACAGCTACGTTAGTCCAATAAAGTTTAAGATGTTCTAGGTTAACTTTCCCTACGTTCTGCCCTGAGTTAGCGTCTTCTAACTCGTAAACAACGGGAGAGTGTTTTGCAACTATCTTAAAGGGACCTGCCCATTTAGGACTAAGCTTTTTTATGAGCTGACCTGTCGTACTTGATAAAGGATGAGTTTCCATCCATACTAAAGTTCCTACCTCAAACTCTAAAGGGTCATGACGAAGGTCATAATACTTCTTTTGGTGAGCTTTAGCTAACTTAGACAATTCATTACTGAATGCTAATTGTTCGTTAAGAACCTTTAAAGCCTTTCTACGTCCTGGGTCATCTGGGTCCTGAATGGGTTCTTCAATATCTAAATCCCAAGGGAGACGTGGCTCCCGCCCTAAATTCAGAAAAAAAGGGAGATCTTCCCGTAGTTTCATGGGGGGCGGAATTTATAGCGAATTGAAGGAGGTCAAGGGATTCATCCCATCTATCATGGTGATTCCCTACATAAAAAGATATTAATTCACCTATTACTCTATTGACTCGTTCAGTGGGATTTCCTTTAGGCGTGTAGGGGGTGGTAAACTTTGGGTTTATCCGAAATGCTCTGCAAGTTTGCAACCAAAGTTTAGAAGTAAACTGTACCCCTCTATCACTAAGGATAGCTTTAGGAGCTCCCCACCTAGTAATAATAGACTTAAAAGCCTGGACACAAGTCTTAGCTGTAATAGTTTTTAGTGGTATCATTTCCACGAATTTGGTCATATAATCGACAAAAACTATTAAATATTTGTAGTGGTGTCTACTAGAAGGGAAAGGTCCCATAATGTCGACACTTATTTGGTCCCAATGACTAGTTATTTCTGAGGGTTGCATTAGCCCTGGCTTTTTCCTGTTTCTAGCCTTAAATTGTTGGCATAAAGAGCAACCTCGAACATAATCCTGGACGTCACTAATTACAGAGGGCCACCAATATCTATAAGTAACTTTACTAAGGGTCTTATCTTTGCCCCTATGAGCTGATAGTGGGTGGTCATGTAGCAACCTCATAGCTTCTAGCCTTAACCTAGGAGGTAAATAAATCTTTTCCGGATGATTCCTATAAGGTCTTCTATACAGAAGATCATTCTTTATTTCAAACATTTTATTCCTAACTGGGTTAGGTCCTTGCAAGGAATTAATAATAGGGGACGCAAATGGGTCTTCCCTCTGAGATTTTCTTACGTCTTCTATTGTGAAGACGGAGTATAAGGATCTAGGACCTGGAGGACGTATTCGACCTTCAACAGACTCACTAGAGGAAGTTGAATTATTACTACTACCGGTAGAATTCTGACTAGTACTACTACTAGTTTGATCTAAGTTATTAGGGGAATTTGAAGTAGAAGAACTAAAGTTTATACTTAGGACGTTTATCGGGGCCCTCGACAAAGCGTCAGCTACTACGTTTTCTACTCCTTTTTTATGCTTTATCGTAAAGTCAAATGTTTGGAGGTACATAGCCCATTTAACTAGACGAGAATTTGGTTCCCTAATGTTAAACAACCATTGTAAAGCCTGATGATCAGTGAGGACAGTGAATTTACGACCTTCTAGAAAGGGCCTAAACTTTTTAACTGCCTTATGGCTAAACACTCTTTCTCGCTAGTAGAGTACCTAGTTTCGGCATCCTTGAGCCCTGTGCTAGCATAAGCTATAGGGACTTCTATATTATCCTGTATTTGGGAAAGAAGGGCACCTAACCCTGCATCACTAGCATCGGTAGTTAAGATGCACGGGGAATCCCTTCTAAAGGAAGCTAAGGGGTGAGCCTTACAAATGGCTTCCTTAATTTTTTCGAACGCTTTGATCCTTCCGTTTAAGTTTATTAATGGGTGCTACTATTTGAGAGTAGTGATTAATAAAACGGTTGTGCCAACCTGCCATCCCTAAAAATCTTTGAACTTCCTTAATATTTTTAGGAGGAGGAAATTTTTGAATGGCTTCTATCTTAGAAGGATCTATATGCACCCCTTTTTCGTTTACAATGTGACCAAATATGGTAGCTTCTTTTTGAGCGAAACGACATTTTTTTAACTGTAGGGTGAGACCCGCTTCCTTTAGCCTATTTAAGACATACTCTAAACACGTTAAGTGTTGATCCCAGTCTTCGCTAAGCGATATTAAATCATCAAAATAGTCTATTAATTGGAAGTAATCTGTATCCCTAAAAATTTCGTCAATTAGACGCTGAAAGGAGCTAGGGGCGTTACATAGCCCAAAAGGGAGTACATTGAACTCGTACTTTCCCATGTGAGTCACGAAGGCAGTTTTTTCTCTGCTCTTAGGGTCCATTTCCACTTGCCAGTACCCAGATTTAAGGTCAAGTGTTGTTATATATTTAGGTCTTCCAACCCTAGCTAACATGTCCTCTATATTAGGTAAAGGATAAGGGTCCTTAATGGTAACCTGATTAAGTTTTCTGTAATCAATACAAAACCGATAGGGTTTACCCCGTATTGTTTGATCAACTAAAACTACGAGCGAAGCCCAAGGAGAAACTGAAGGTCTGATTATCCCGTCATCTAACATTTCCCTTACATGTTGTTCAATAATTTTCCTTTTCTGGTCATTCACCCGATAAGGCTGAGATTTTATGGGCGGGTTATTTCCCGTATGAATCTCATGGAAGACTAACCCTGTTCTTCCTACCTTATCAGAAAACAACTCAGGAAATTTCAATAAAAGGGCTTCTAGTTGATGGCGTTGCTCATCAGTGATAGGGGCTGCAGAAACTGCGTCCCTAATACTATTTACAATCTCCTTATCTATGGGATCCTTTTCTGATGGTAATGAAAAAGGGATCCTTAAGTTACCCACTATACATTGAGCTGACTCAAAATCTAACTTGACCCTATTTTCCTCAAGAAAATCTTGACCTAATATAAAGTCACTATTTAAGGAAGGAACTATGTAAAATTTGAATTTAAATGGTTTCTCACTTTCATTCGATTTGAGAGTAAACTCTAACTCGTGAGAACCTTTAGTGAACGTATAACGGCCGTCGCCCCAAACTACACAATCTAGTTGTTCATCTTCAGGTAATTCTGAAGAATTTCTATGTTTACAAATTTTCTGCCATTGATCAAGACTAACAAAAGAGGCATCGGCCCCGCTATCTAATTTAGCGTTAACTGTCACGTGCTCAAAATTAACGGGAATGGTAACCCTTTTGTAAACTGAACCCTTTCGAACTGATTCAATCCTCAAGGGAAACGCGACACGCTTCTTATTAGGAGAATTTATTGGGCACCGGGAGAGGGACCACGTGGGACCTCTCCCGTCTGGGCTTCCCCCGACTGGATCATATTTTTATTTGGACAATCGGGTGCAAGATGACCAGGTTCCTGACTACTGTAACAGGTGATTGTACGTGTAGAAGGGTAAGACAAAGCTAGTTGACGACCTGGAGATTTAGATCTCTGATTATAATATCGATTATAAGATTTTTGACCTCTATTTGAAATGTTTTGAGCTCTAGCTTGAGACCTAGAGTCTAAGGGTTTCAAGGGATATTCCCATTTAGGATATGATGGAGAAGTAGGACAAGGGCTTTGACAATGCCCGGGGGAACACTGACTATGGGCTGAGCCTTTATTGGCTGGGCAAGAGGACTCTGCTTTAACCTTAGGTTTTGGGGGAGATTTCCTCTTTTCCCTTTTCTCAGCATTCTTTTTCCTGACTTCAATATCCTTTTCTATGGTTTTACAAGAATTCCTTAACTGTTCCATAGTGGTAAATTGTAAGAAAAGGAGGGGAGTTCTAAGTTCATCTTTCAAGTTGCTCTTAATAATTGGAACTAACTCCTTTTCGGAAAGGGGATGGGTCATCCCTAGATTCAGCTTCATTACTTCCCCGAAGAAATCCTCCACCGACTCCTTATCCTTCTGACTTCTATGGTTAATTTCTATCTTAAGTTTAGAGTCAGCTTCGGAATCTCTAAACTGAACCTTAAAATGTCTCTTAAACGTATTCCAAGTTAAATGAGGATGGGAAGGTCTTAAGCTACACATTTCGTCATATTGACGGACTAAATCCCTGTACCAATACAAGGCACGTCCTCTTAAAAGGAGAGGCAATGCAGCTAACCTTTCTTCATTTGATAGCTTGTGAAATTTAGCATACTCCTCAAAAGCAGCTAAAAATTCAGTGGCATTATCGTTAGACGATCCCATAAAGGCTAACCTTTCTGGCGGTTCAATAGGGGTTTTTCCCGTTTGAGGAGTTGAACCTCTATTTATTAACATGGGTAAATCCCTAACTAACCTATCAAAACTAGTAGCTAGAGCTTTTTGTATTGCTACATTTTGGGTTGAATTATCCGCCAGTGTTTGGAGCAAGGGCAATATAAAAGCTTTTAATTCCTCTTCGGGAGTGTCTGGTCCTAATTGAGGAATTTGTCGGGACGGAGAATATTGGGTTCCGATAGTTCTAGTTTCTGGTTTAGGCAAAACATTAGCAGAACTAATTTTTGGCTTAACAATTGTGGACTCTGATTTAGGAGGATCAAGGGAATTAATCCCAGTTTGAGGAGGGAAATCTGAGGGAGTTAAACATCCCTTATGGGCAGGAATACTTTTATGAGGGAATAACAAGTAAGGAGAGAAGTTAGGCTCTGAAGAGGCTGCAGTCCTCTTTTTTGAATCTTCTTCGTCTCTCTCTTCCTCAATACGAAGCTTCCGGTTAAAGTCCTCCAAGGTATCATCTGTTTCAGGCGGTGCTAGCATGTCGCCATCGTCTTCTATAGACGTAAACAGATCTTCTTTTGATTTATCTTCCCTTTTCTTTAAGATTAAGTTCTCGTCCTCATCCTCAGATATCTGAGGCGATCTCCATATAAACAGTAAGTCATCTAAATTCAGAAATTTTATAACAAAGATAATTTTATTTCTTAATTTAGTGTTTAATTTATTCCTGATTAATTTAGATTTAATTCAGTACAATTATCTTTACAAAATTTAAACTATTTACCAATGTGGAAGCCAAGGCTTAGAGCCACATGGGGGCGGATATCCTAACCGACAGTGATAAACAGTTTATACGGGACTGACCGAGGCTTAGTCGAGTCCCTGTTCGGGCGCCAATTTTATGTAACCCTCTGTATGATAATTTAACTAAGGGAGAATCTCCCGAGGGCCATAAAAAAGAATCAAATCCAAAATAGAAGAACTAAGTCTTCTATACTTCTTTATTAACACCGTTTAATGCCGTTTGATACAAAGGGATAAACCCGCGATAGCCTAACTTTGACTATATCTTCTTTAACCAAATAGTGACTAACTTCTCCAAGCGAGAAGTCTTAACTGACTCTTCTAACAATATCACAGTCCTGGATCAGAGGAGGAGAATGCAACATGGAGGCGTAACACCCTGCCAGATCCAAGGAGGAGAACCTCCTGAAATCTGGCAGCCATGTTACAACACTTATTACCAAGTAGTCAACTAATCATATTGAATGCATCGCAAACATACGCCACTAGTTTCCGCAAGCTTAACAAGACATCTAGATTCCGACCCGTTTAATTTAAACTGTAGCGTTTGCAAATTTGAACTATGCACCTACTTAGGTTATTAAAGAAAATACAAGTAAATTTCCTTATTGGATCTTGAGAGTTAGGCTTTTGTTTCTAGATGACACAAGAGTGCTATCAATTCCAATTGGATTACTAGTGCCACCTGATGGATTTGTCCAATTGGGCTCTATAGTCGTTTTTCGGTATCTTCTCCAATTTAGAGGCCTAACGCTTAGGGTCCGGTATGGAAATTTAATTACTAGTATATTTACTCTTATTGAAGATATTTTATATAGGCTATTGATCGTTTTATAAGCTCTCTCAATTAAACATAAAAAGCTAACTTAGAAAGCTATAGAACAACACTGTATGTTAAATGAGTTTTGTGCTAAGCAACGAGAGTAGCGACAAATCCTGGTTGAATTTAAGGCGTGGTTTAAAAAGTGACGTCGCTAAAATGAATTCGATAATCATTTGCGTGCCACCTATGATACACAGTAACCAGCCAGAAAATCAGTCGTAAGAATTATAAGCTTTCCAATCGTAAATGCAAAGAGCTGAAAATTATAAAAGATGACTAATAACACATAAAAGTCGTTATCAAAATTATAAAAGCAATCCCTTTTAAGTTAAGACTAATAACGACTAATTTTGACCAATCCCGTAAATATTTCAGAATTATCAGAAACACCCTGTAAAAATTAAGTAGTCATTTCCTTTTAAAATTCCAAGAACTATCCTCGACTTCAAGTGAACTCATAAGGAATTCCCCTGGCCAATAAAATACCAATAGCCATAGTTTCCTTTTGCAAATGCATAGTTTACAGTTCTCTCTGGGGGTTCCTGATCCTGAGAGACCATTTTTTGTACACATTTAACCTCTAGTCCCTTAACCTTAAAATGAAGTTTTCTAATTTTATTTTCTAAAGTTTATATATATTTTTATTGTAACTTGGACTGTAGAAAATATTTTCTATTCTAACCATGGGCTGTAGACGAAGGTTACCAATCCCTTGCTGAAAACGTATATGCTTTATTATAATTTAGAGTAACACCTTTTGTGTCCGCAAGATACGTATGGTACTTAATTAGTACAGACCTTAAGAGTAAGATTTTATTAAGCGTGCATTCCACAATTTATCATTAGATTAAATTAGCATGCTTATACTAATTACCAGTTTCTTAAGTGTGTTTGCAATTTATTTTATTAGTGTTTTTATTAAAAGTTTTATTGGCAAACTCCAAATACGTTCCAGACGTTAATACCCCTTTTCAAAAACCTCTAGACAACTCTGACCATAGTTCAAATTTTAATCTGACCAGTAACAGTTAAGTTAGTTGCCTTTATAGCAACCGTTCAACTAGAAAAGGCCAAAGTAAATATACTTACGTTGGCTAGAACGCTAGAATGTTTACAATATAAACCGTTATAGCGTTACATACATTGGTCGGAATCCAGTAACTAAAAAATTTATTTTGTGTTTATAACAATAGAGTACAAAAACTCCAACTCATCGACGCATCTGGGAGCGTGTACTGGTTGATACTTCGGGAAATGACTGGAACGAAATTTTACCCCGTATCTATCATGGAGAATTTGTGACAATAATGAGTCAGAATATGCTTATCTCCTGGGTTGGAGTGTTATGCCCCGCATTTGATAAGGAACAGTACTTTCACTTGTCGGATGAAACCATGTTTAGTTTCTTATGGGCGTTTCCAACATCAAAAGCCATCGATCCGCTGCTAACGAAAACCTACTACAATTTGTGAGTTATGCACGCAACTATTTTCCGTAGTGGTGTTACTCAAATCATCGAAAAGTACATACCACAAGGTTGATTCCCACTTGAGCAAAAATAAAGACCGAAAACCTTAACGCTGCGTCCAAAAAAATAGCCTTTACGCAGGCCATCGTAGGCAATATTTTAGTTCGGTTCATAAATGCGACCCAAAACCATAAGTTCATAAGATATTTCCATAATTTACTCACTAGTTACTGAGACCTTGTCATGAAGTGACGTCGGTGAAACGTCATAGATTATCGTAAAGCGACGCATAGTGAGGCGCTGTTAGAGAGAAGCAAACTCAAATGTTTACAACATGGAAAATAAGCATTCGCAGCTCGTGATCAAACCCGGTAAGTGAATTCAGACTCAAACTTTACAACATGCAATTGTGGCAATGGCGACTGGCGAGTCCAAAACTAGAAAAATAACTTGAAACGCCGGATAAAAAAACTACTCTATTCTGGCGTCAAAAAGAGCGTCATCACTTAACGAATTTTATTGGTTATCAAAATAATTTTTCCTCAGCCTCTGCGTAACAAAACAGAACACAAACTCTGTCCGACCGAAACAGGTTTCGGTCCCGTTCAGCAGAAACATTTTTACAGCAGAGATTCTTATGCAGTGTTTACTGTCCCGTGGGAAATAAGCTCTATACAGCAAAAAAAATACAATCATGAGGCATCTTACTGAGCCTCCATAGAGATTTTATCTTGAAACTGCCACGCAGTTAAAAGGATGCACAATCCGTATTGTAAAAGCGTTCCAAAAACTATATTTTGAAGTAGTAACGTTAATATTTTCTGAATTAGTGATTGGACAATGTTAAGTGAGTGTAAGCGTGAAACGATTCGGCAGATGTTCAATGGTAATGCAGCATGCTGATTTCAAATTCTCAATGCTCTGATATTGCTATGAAATTCAGGCGTGAACTTAAAAATTCTGTTTGATAAGCTTGATATAGTCCCCGCCCCTACATAAGAAGTTGATAATCACTATAAAAATCCAATGTAAACTACTTTAAGTAAACCGTTTCGTTCGTTTTTAATTAACACAAAATAAGTATGTCTCGATAACTTCAAGTATATATTACCAAAAACGGATTAATGTAATAGTAACTTCGGATCATAGTTTTAGCCCCTGGTACCATCGTCGCAAACTTTTGTATATAGTGGGAAAAAATAGCATTCTTATTTCTATTGTCCTAGTTAAATAATTCGTTCGGACATTGCCCTAGTGATAAAAAAGGCGGACAACAATGCGATATATCTTTTGAAATATTAAAATTAAGTTTTTAAGTAAAGAATATAATTTATTGTTGTTACTTTAAATAGTAGTTTCTTTAAGTATGTGGTTTTTGTTGCTTTTTTTCTGTGTGAAGTATGCAAGGATGGTACCAGAGGCTGAAGCTCTAATCCGACTTTCTTATTCCATAAATCCGTTTTTGCGTGGACGAATGTTAATTAACTTACGTTACATTACCTGTAGTAGGTATTTTTTCGATGATCTAAGCAGCTTTTATATTCAGAGAAAATGTGATGACACGATGTCAGAAGCAACGAAATATTCGCTTCAGTTAATAAACACGTTATTTTGTTTTACAGCTTGAGAAACTATTACGAAGCTGGTATTATGGATTTTCGGGAAAGAGACGATATTGTTAAAGAAGGCGTCCAGTGCATTCAGAAAATGAAGATCGAATTGGAATCCCAGCCTGTTAGCAAACTTGCACTTGGCAACTTGAAACTCCCCTTTTTTGTCTTTTTGCTTGGAACAGGGTTATCTTGGTTTGTTTTTGTCATCAGTCTCATCAGTAATATGTAATAAAATTTTTTTAGGCTTACATAAAATTCGCGTGCATATTCCGTAAGATTGAACAGAGCCCAGGACAACAATAAATAAATTGTGGTCCAATGCATGGAAACAAAGCACTATATGATGCGGGTGGTATAATGCCCAAGTCATTGGGTTCTATGGTCGATTTGAATAAAAATGTTCTAAGAATACTTTCCTAAGTTACACCGTTTTCAAGTTATGATTGTAGTGATTAACGGAAAAATAAGAAACTGCTAATTTAAATAAGGTGTTATCAGTAAAATATTTCAATCATAACTGGTTTCAGGTGGTCCTGAGGGTAAAATGCCATAGGAAATTTTTGACTAAAAAATCGTCCATAGAACCCATTTTACTTCGGTCCTGCCATCCTTTTTTGGAACATTCTGTATAATTAGTGAACACAACAGAATTGTAAAATTTGTAAGCTTTCACATGTAATTTGAAATTTTAAACACGTACCTAATAGCAAAGGTATTAAGAAACTACTGAAAAAAAGCAAATGCGCTGTAAATATTTCCATAGTTTCCAGTGCTATGTCTAAAAATCGGAGTCTCAATTTGTTTTAAGATTGTTTGGTTAGCCAGTCAGCGTTAAATTTGTGACGTCGTCTTTTTCTTATCTCCATTCAAGGTGTTAACATTTTTGGCTATTGTTGCTTATTGAGTTCGTATTGCAAACCGTGTAAATGTTTGTCAGCTTACCTGCTCTACTTGTTTTTTCTTCGTATACCACGTGGGCAGTAGCTGCAATAAATAGTGTTATCGTTATCTCACAAACAACGTGAATCACACGTCGTTTGGGCCCTCCTTACTGTCTGTTATTATCTATTTGCATTTGATGGATCATCTGATTTGTAATTAATTATGTTACATGTGGTTAATTATTCGCTAAATGCATAATATCCACAAATAAGTAGAGTAAATTAGAAATAAAACAAGTTGGGAAACCAAAATAAACCTCACCGAGCCGAGACGAATTTACTTTCCAAACACCGGTCCGCCAGCCAATGAGACAAACCGGAAATATATAGTTCTAATCGGCGAGATATTGCCATGATCATTTGTAAAGTTTAAAGCGTTTAATAATTTCCTGCGTATCCTCAATAATTCTAATGAGGACCTAATATCTATCACTTAAATGTGTATTTAACTTTCGGCTCACTCTGAACCGTTAAGACCTCCTATAAGAGGACATGAAACAAGGTCAATTCTGGTTAAAATCTAGGTTATCTAATCTCATAGACCCATTCGTTTCAACACGTATGGAGAGATGAAGTATTAACATCCTAATTATTTAATGAAGCTAAAAGTTACGTTTACACTATATATAAATGTAGTAAAGATGAATTAAAAAGTAAACACCAAATTTTAAATGTTAATATCAAAAGATGTTCTTGGAATATTGAGATGAAACAGAGCTTTATAGCTACACAACTACTAAAAGAATCGTAATGCCGAAAAATATTTAAGTATTTCCATTTAATATTCTGCAAAAAGAAAATGTTATCGTTTTGTAAGAGATCTTTTCATCCTACTCGCTTTATATTAACTTTGATATGCGTGTAGTGTTTCGATTCAGATGCAATCTTCATTACTCGTTCTATATTAACTCTCACTTGTGTCATTACATAGAAATAAGGTTATGTTAAATAATTAATTAAATATAAATGATATTAATTATTTTAGTCGCCAGTAAATAACTTTAAAAATAGTTAAATCGTTTAAAATAAAGTTGTTCCTATTATCTTTCGAAACTTTGCTAATATTGACGTTTAAAGTGAAGGGTACCCCTCTTGCCCGCTTTCTTCAAATTTTGGGGTATATATACGATTCGTTTCCATTATAATAATAGATAAAAACGCATTCGCTTGAACCGATGGTGGAAGCCCTGCCATTGGGAGGCTAGACGTCTCGTAACCCTAGCCGCTCGCCGCGTATATCTTAAGATGATGGAGTAGAAGCCAATGTTACAGATTGGTATCTATGTGGTATAGACGAAAGACCAGTAGATGGTGGTGTTTGAAGCCAATGTTGAAGATTGGTGTCTATGTGGTATAGACGAAAGTCAAGTAGATGGTGGTGTTTGAAGCCAATGTTGCAGATTGGTGTCTATGTGGTATAGACGAAAGACCAGTAGATGGTGGTGTTAGAAGCCAATGTTGCAGATTGGTGTCTATGTGGTATAGACGAAAGACGAAGAACAGAAGATGGTGGTGCTTGGAAGCCAGCAAGTACAGGCTAGTGTCCATGTGGGATGGACAAAGACTAGCAGATTGTGGTCCATAGAAGCCAGTTAGTAAAGACTGGTTTTGGTAGATGAATGGCCAAATTTCCGTGAACCGCGAACGCGTTCCGGAAATCGGGTATTTGTTTGTTCCGATTTGTAAACTGCGAACGCGGTCACGTGGGGTCTGACAGACACACAGACACACCCTCAGACACGTCCAGTGTAATACCTCTCCGTGACATACGTCACTCGGAGAGGTAAAAACTGAAACTATGATTTCTGTTAAATAATCTTCGCAGTTCTAGGGATTTGAGGTCTAAATGGATCGCATTATAGCTTTCCTTGTTGTTATCCTCAATTATGAACACCAATCGTCTCGTACTTCATTGACAGTCGCAACCGAAACATTAATTTTGTTTAATAAAAACTATCTTTGTAGACAATGACGGAAAAAGTAAATAATAAGTGTAGAAAACTAATTTCTTGAAGTAAAAGATATTCAATTTTTCATTTTTGAAGATTTGATTATAAAACATCAATTATTTGAAAACATTTCTTAGTATTTTTCACCAATTCGAAAGTTTCTATTGCCTTCATCGAGTGAAGTCGCACTGTTTTATTGCTCCTCTAAGCCTTAACCCGTGGTTCCCTAGTTTTACTACTGCAGATCGTACGACAAAGGCCTAAGCTAAAATATTTAACGATAGATCTAATTTGATCTTAATTTTTATTTGGCGAATTTAATGCTTAAATTTACGGTTACAGTATTTTCACTACTCCTGTGTTGAAATTAAGGCCTCAGAAGCGGAGAGATTATTTGTGTGTAAAATTTGTAGAGATAATCGGAGCAAATCATGGCTATGCAAATGCATAAGCTTAGTACAAAAAGTTAAAGACTTAAAAAAGGGAGGCGCCTCCATTTGTGAGGAATTTTTTACTCTTCGCAATGAAACAAAGGACGACATTGCTAATATTCCAAAAGAATTTAAACTAGCCCCACTTCAAAAGAAGTATCAAACCAATTATCTGCTCTAAGCGACAGTTATACTACTATGTACAGTCCTGGACAAAAGTTTCTGGATATTTTCATTTGGCTGCCATTTTGTTCCCATTTGAGCTAGAGTAACAAAATAGGACTTTCTAAATAGGTTGACTTATCAAAATTAAAACTGACACTGTGGCGCTAATAGGGCGTTAGCCATAGCGGAAATAGGAAAGCCCCCGATAATGACGTTACGAAACAATGCTTCAAATGGATCACCAATGCTATCGTTACACGCGTCCTGTCACGTAGAATACAAAACTGTTTTCAAATTGTAAATCGGTTCAGAAAATCAAAAGTTATGACAAAAAACGTGACGTTTAAAACAATAGCAAATAAACCTAACGATTATTAATTTTATCTATATCAACTTAGCTCCGTATTAAATATTACAATCAGAAAAACAAGATATTCCAACCCGAGAATTTTTAGTTTCACTCTGACATCTGAGAAATGAGAACTTATGAATTAGACTCAGTCTTCAGAAATGGAGGGTTGTTGGTGGCGGTTTGTAAACGTCTAAATATTTAGAGATTTGGATATGTTTAATGATTTTTTATAATTTCCTAGTTGCTAATACAGTGGGTGGATATTTGGGGATAATTCTTTTGGCGGATATTTTACGGCAGACGGCGTTATCTGTTGAATCTCTATTAAAAGTTGGACGAGCCGCGGTATGGGATGATGGACAGTGTTTCAAGAATATTCTTTGAGAAAGTTTAAGGAGCAAAATAGGTGGCATGACTACAATACAGGTGTAACAGAACTTATTTGACGTTCGGTAATTAATGTTTGGACGCTTGAGAATTGGATGTTGAGAAATGCTCTGAAAATAATATTGTGGGAATAATATTTCGACGGCAAATTCATGAGGATGGTTGAGAAGACATTGTTCAATTCAAAGTGGATGAGAATGGTTTGAATTATAAAAATATATATACAGGTTAAATTATTCGCAAGTTCTTATGATTTGAAAATATTTTACGACGTGGATAATTTTAACATATTTCGCGCTTTCTCGGCTTTACTCTGCAAGTTTTCTTATTCCCAGCACATTTTAAACGTGATAACTATCCCTTTAAACTTTAATTTGGTTTTTTGAAAATTATGGCTGTTTTTGGAACATAGAGCAAAAGAGAGAGAGAGGCCCTACAAACGATAAAAAGCACAGCGTTTGCAATTGTGTCGTGTTTTGCTCTATATATTTTTAGCTTAGAGTAGAGCAGTTTCAATGATCATCGGAAAACAATGAGACTCAATAGCTCATACATTTCCTGTTATAATTGAGTCGGTTAGCGCCTTGGTTTGTGACATTGAGGATTTAATATCTCATTTTTACTATCGTTAATTTGGCAAAAAACTAAATTGAGTCTGCTTCCATTATTAACCTTCCCCTAAAATAAATTGATATTATTCTTTTGTTATTTAAAGTTTACGTTTCATAATCTATATGGATAGCGGGACACTTAGATTTACACAATAATCTAAGACGCCTTGGATTTTTTACTTGAAATGTGAAATTTAACGTGCGCCCGTTATAGAGTTAAAACCATTTTTGCCCTGTCAAAGGTTAAAGCTTCTCCAAGGTTGTTCGGATAGAAATTTTATTTTATTTATGTATTTTTTCGCAGATGAAGTTTTACTGAAATTATATCATGAATTTTTAGAAAAGAATTCATCTTGAATATTTAGGAGAATTCCAACTTGAATATTTAGAATAAAAAGTCCATCTTCAATCTTTAGTATTTAGAGAGTAGCAAAAAAAAAACAACCGGCGTTGCCCATCGAGATATATTATTACATTTCAGGCCGCCATTTTTAACGAAGGTGGAAAATCGAGCTTCAAAAGACATGAAGTCGGTCTTACGGAAATTGGGAACCAGTGTTTTAAATGTTATAGATTCGGTTGAAACACGTAGACGCCGCCATTTTTCAAGATGATGAGAAATTGAAAAAAAATCTAAGAGCCCGCCTACTGCCTTTGAGTACCGTCCCTGCAAAATTTCATACCTCTAGGTAAAGCTCTTTGGACTCGGAGTAGATTATCACTCAAATTTTAACTATAGACAAAATTCGTGTTCCTTTCAATGAACAAATTTGTCTATGTTTACAATTTTCTTGGAAAAAGAAAATTTGAGTCAAAAAGTCGACAAAGAAACCAAGTCTGATTAATAGCCTCGCCAAGGAAATAGTTACAAGTATGTAGACATTCAGATCATGGGAAATATTCTGATTGCCGAAAATTAATAATTAAGCAAAACTAAACTATTTGTAGGATCTGATTATGATGAAATGTTTAAAAACACTTGGATGGGAGCTCAGGAAAAGTTTAAAAAAATGGAGGATCTGCCAATATTGCCACGACGGGCAGCTTTAATTTGTTATGTAAATTTGTTGGATCAATCGTCTCGGGTTTTTGAAGCAGTGAAACGTGGTTGGGAGATTCTTTTTACAAAAACCCCAGAGGATAAACAATACGGACAATTTAAGAGCCATTCAAAGAGGGAAGCGATTGAATCTCTCATCAGCATCTGTGATATTCCAAAGGTGTGTACTAATATCTTATGTGTGTTTGTAAATAGGCATGAAAGTTAGTAAACAAAAAACATTGTTTTACAGACTGGTTTGAACGTCACTGATGAAGAAAAATACTCAGCTCTTCATTTTTTCTTGACTGAGGTATTTAACATTGGACAGATTTATATGCATGAAAATAAGCAAACGTCAGTAACTGTGAAAGAAATTAAGGAAGACACACGTATTTTGTATTACGTAGCTGGTTTCATTGTCCATAAGCTTTTGAAATCTAAAACATCTAAAGACAGCCGGGCTATTGGTGATGTTATGAGAGAAAAAGATGTATCAAAAGTGCCAGAGAAATTGAGAGAATGGATAGATGCTCAAAATAGAAAGAATCTCAAGTATCCTACTTTAGAGTCAATGGAAATATTTGTCCGGATTATGAAACACGTTGGAAAATATTATAATGAAACATACATTACAAACCGAAAGAAGAAAGTTCTCTGTGACCTAAATGATGACTTCGTTTTAAAAACCAAATACAATACAGTTGCAGAAAAGGCTAAAATAAGTGTTAACAAAACATTTTCCGTGATCATTAACACCTCAATCAACACTTGTGGAAACGGACACAATAAAAATCGACGCAATGAATTAAAAGCTAAGACAAGGAGCAAGGCGCTAACCACAAAAAGAAACACCAAAGAAAAATCAAAAACCAAGATTGAAAACAACTTAAAAGAAATTGTAAAAAAAAAAATACAATATCTTATTGTGATGAGATTTCAAAAGTTATTATTTATTACGGGTCAAAAGTGTATTACGTGATATTTTAGTTTGATATTTTGACAATAACGTGGTTAAATAAACCAGTTTACTCGGTATTACCAAATTTGCTCTGTTTTAGTTTTAAATTTCCCTCGTCTAATCTTTGGAGCTTTGTCCCGTTTCTTGAATAATCCAAAATTGACGGACAAGACCCAGCCATCAATGCTTGCCTATGTCTGCTAAATAGCTGTTCCAGAAGATCCTGGTTAAAATGCGTTGACAACACAAATGGTGCCCCTAGGGCCAACAAAAAGGGATCATTTCCATAACTGCCAGCGCTATGAAATAACGTACAATTTAATATATTTATTTGGTTATATGAAGTTAGATTTATAACTGACTTGTTTGACGAAATCCTAAAAATGTCTCTTGGGGAAGTAGCATTTTCTTTTTTGTTTTATTTGTCAACAGGCTCATTGTGAACGTATGTTTCCCATTCGTCGAGGTACGGCAAAAAAACTTCTTTTAACCACTAAAACGGATAATGATTAATAGTACTCTATCGCTGTTCAAAATTAAAAGGCAAACTACGCGAAGCCTGCAATCATCAGCTCTAGTATACGGATGAAGATTCTCATTTGATTTGTTTCTGCCCTCATAAAGGTGTCCAACATTCATAAGATCAAACCATTTGTTGAAGATTTCTAGGAATCTAACCGTTTCTGGATATTGACCAGGAAATTCAATTCTAATGGCGTTCGCAACAGACTGACTGATAACTTGTGTGGCAAAGCGAACTTTCATGCGGTTTTGCAAAATAATATGGTCCGAAGTAAGATTATGAAGCATTCTTAAATTTCCCCCATTTTCATTATCTCTGTTGTACACGGCTCGGATGGTATCCCACGTAATGTACTCTCCATTGATTTTGAGTAAACGGTATTTGCAAGACATTGTGCTATTGGCCACACCATTTCTAACGGTTTTTATGAGATGCGGTGGGTCGAATACGAAGAACAAAAACCTATCGTCTTCTCCGGAAGCTGGGTTCTTGCATTTGTGCGGTTCATTCGAGGTGGTGTTATATCCAAAGCACTTCCTATTTGTCGAGCACCATCACCAGTGACGCATAATATTTTCAATCCACAAAATTCAAACTTGTGAATGGCTTCCATGATGAGGGAATCAAGCTTGTCCGCAGTAAAGCTATTGGTAGCAAAATACGCAATGGGATACTTGTATCCTGAAGTTATTCCTCTCAACATAAATTGGAGGAAATGTGTAGCGATGGGTCGGTCTTTATAAAGTACCGCTTTAGCATCAGATATTCTGTTATGAACATCATTTAGGGAAGTGTACCCAACAACATCCCCAGTTTCAACTCTGTATACGAGATCTTCCTTGACTTTAATTTTATCAATAACTAGACCAAAAAATTCCTGATGTGGGTGAAGACCAAGTTTCTCTAAATCTTTATGGACTTTTTGAATCACTTCTTTATGAAACCCAGGATTTAAACCAATTTTTGGTGCTCTTCTATTTAATGTGCTCTTGGATGGTAATTTGAGGATGCCAGATTCATTGAGTATACGATAAAGAAATGGAGATTTTGCATACATATACAGACACCATTGTAGGATTAAACGATGCCATCGTCGGCTTTTGGAATTTTTGCCATTAAGCATCGTTTGTTGGGTTTGCAAGAATATTTTAGCAAAATCTTCATTGGTGTAATTGTTGCTAGCCAGGTTTTTGTCTAAAACATCTTTCAAAACGTTGTGCGTATCTTCTTCTATTTCATCACCCTGAACAGAAATTACTTTAGTTAATCTTCTCTTCAGACGTACAATTTTTGCTTTTAAGTTATGAACAAGACCTTTAGTTGATTTCAAATTAGCCACAAGGCAATCTTTGTCCATGTTTTTGAAATGCGTTAGCTTTCGGTGATTCTTATTTTGGTTTCGTCTTAAAATAGTTTTGAGACATGCTCTTTGTTTAACGCAATAAAAACATCTAGATCTTTTTTCATTAATTTCGATAAGGCAGCACCTTTCACTGTGAACTCCACCTGTTATCAGGCTCAAGAATGCAGTAGAGCTGTTACGATCATTAAACATTTTCACAAACTCAACCTCAGTATTGCCATTGCACATTTTCATTTTATCCAAGCAGTTTTTAGCAATCATTAAGTCAGTAGTGTTCTTTATTTCGTTGGGGAGGGATTGAAGAAGAGTCAAATTGGTTGAGGGTTTTCCTAAAGCTTCGTACGTAACGGCAAATTCTTTGTCAACTGCTAAACCCACAATTACACCACACGATTCCTTGAGTTTCTGAGCTTTGAATTCATCCGTTTTGCGGGTAATTGACCAATTAAGTGGTGCCAAGTAGTTTCCGAACACTGATGCGATACATTTTGCAGACATCATCTGGTTAGTGTCATTTACAATTTCTGTTTCTTATTTTGAGGTTGCTCTTCCAGTGCATTTTCTACTGGAGTCAAGTCAACTAGAGCTGGCTTTAACGTAAAACATCCTGTATCCACCTCCTTTACGTTCTGGCGGTTTTGTTCTGTATTGTGCTGTTCAGATTGGGAATTTTGTTCTGGTAAGGCAACTACAACCTCTTGAATTTCTTTCAAGGAATGCGTTATAAACGTAGCACTGGAATCTTCTTTGGGTTTAGTTTTCAAAATTGACACATAATCCTGGTTCAGAATAGATTTTAGTTAGACCATGTATAGGTTATGTTGAAGAGAATACTGACTTACTTTGGAATGTACTGGATCAGGAAACTTTGGGCTTGGCCCATTACCACTAACAAAATGTTTGGAACAAAGATAAGTATTACAATTCACACGTTCGATTGGGTAGTCATCTCTTCCCAACCATTTCAACCACCGCGTACATAGGTTAAAAGACCTCTTTGGCTTTGGAAATGGATAAAATTGAACGCCCTTCATATAATTTTTATCATTGTACCGCGAATCACTATTGCAACCTTTATAAACACAAATTTTGGTACGCGGCATCGCGAAAATGGTGTGCCAAGGCTTAATTGATTTCGTCTATTTTCTTTCAAAAACTGTTGAAAACGTACTTTAGAATACTAAATACCTGAAATTTAAATATCAATTAAGGAGGAACATATTAAATATCTTAAAAACAATTTATGCAAATTCAAACCCTACCAAATCATACGAAAATTCTCAAACGTCTAAAGTTAATTGAATCGACATTTTTAAATTAAAGTTCCCGAAGTTACCACGAGATGGCAAAATTTCTATAAATCTACTTCCGAATTTGAATCGGTAAATGAGCTAAAAAAATTAAATCGAAATCAAATCTGGCAGCCTTGTTGGTAACAAACGTGTTTCACTCTTAGTAATGTAAAGTCTACGAGTTTGATTTATCCCTGTTAGTTTTTTTTCATCCATGGTTGGTGTATGGAATTGCAAGCCAGCGGTGTAACCTTCAGTCAACACAAAAATGGCCTTTTTGTTTTGCAGGGTAATTTTACGTTTATTGAAAAACTGGTTGTGGAAATACGAGCATTAGGTGTAGAAGTAGCTGTTGAAAACTTGAAAAATTGTTTGAGCATTATCCCATGGAAACCAACACCGATATTTAGAAGTTTCTTTTAAAAATTAATGATTCGAGGCGTTACTAACAATATAAAAGTCCCATTCGCTCACTTTCCAACAAACTAATGCTACAAGCAGTGACTTGTATTGTATTATATGGGAAGCAATCAGCTGGCTTGAGAACTCTGGATTCCGAATAATAGCTGTGGTTGGAGATGGAGCTTCCTCGAATGGAAAAGTTTTTCGCATGTGTGCCACAGCAGATCAAAAGGATGAGATACCGTTTTATACCACAAATATCCATGCAGCCGATGAGGAAAGAAAATTATACTTCATATCGGATACACCCCACCTTATAAAAACTGTTCGTAACTGTTTTAGCAACAGTGGTGCTAACTCGAAATCTCGTAACTTGTGGAAAAATAATCGAGATATATCACGGAAAGTTAAGTAGTAGTATAGGGCTACAGTTCGTACCACGGTAGAGGTATAAAGTAGGTGCGTGGGAACTGGGTCATGGGAACTGGGTCATGGTAACTGGGTCATGGGAACTGGGTCATGGGAACTGGAGCGTGGGAACTGGAGCACGCCGCCGCCGCGGTGAATCTTCGCGAGTTCCCCGCGAGTTCCTTCCCCCCTCACCCCCGCGGGGTTTACCGCGCGCGCCGCGAGTTCCTTCCCCCCATTTTAACTTCGCGCGTGGCTCTAGTTTCGTACTATTCAATTCCAGGAAAAATTCTATTGTTAAATTCTTACTATTTACTGAGATTTTATACTGAGACTATCCCTTTAGTTTTTTATCCTGAGACTGTCCTTTTAAAGAATTAAGAGGTGTTTTCCCTCGGTAACATCAAACCTTAACCTTTCTGTTTTCATACCTTGCGTGTGACTAATCAGTAATAGGGATTATTTATTCAACAACACGAACTGGCTATAATACGTTTTATTCAATGCCTTCAAATATATATCAGTTTAGTTTTTAAATCATTTACATCGTTTACAATGTAGTTGTAAAGAAATGGTTCATCAATAGGTAGATTAGTACCAAAATCTTTGCGAAACTTTTCAATGACATTATCGTAGTTAATTACTTTTAAAGCTTTCACTAGGTTTTTTTCGACCCTTTCGTTCCAGTCAGTTTCTTCGGACTCGCACATAATATCGTGGGCTATTTTGTTTTGGCAAGAGGTATTGTCGCAGCATTGGGTCATCTCCAATAAGATTTCCGTTACGTTTTTCAGAATCGCTTCTCTCATAGTTTCAACGGCTCTTGTTTTTTCGTGTAGCTCTAAGTCTATGAGGGCTTTAATTTTCTTCAAATAATCCCAACTAGATTGGTTAAAGGAAATGCCCCCGCTTGTAGCGTACAAAATGTTGTATTTTTCTCGACATCCTCTCGTGTATTTTCTAATGTCAAATATATGACCTTTCCGGTTTACGAAGCATTCTAGCTTTAAATTGGTAGTAGTTGGATGTAGCCAGACGGAAAACCTCGGCGAATTTCCTTTGAAGAAAGCGTCGATTTCGTTGGAAAACTCCCAAATATTAGACCAAACGTGTTTCTTTAATGATATTTGTACACGAGTGTCGGTACGTCTAAAATATACCTTTGGGGTCGTGACATTACCAACCCAAACTTCTACTTTCTCCGAAATATTGTGAACTTGGTTCATTTTAAAGCGGTTAAGAAATGACGAATTCGACGTTGAGTTCCTACCTAATATAGTTTTTCCTCAAAGTTCAGGTGATCTCCAAAAAAGAGTAATACGAATGACGTCATATCTAATTCAACCAATCAATGCGCCTATATTATAACTGTTCGACGAATGACGTCTATTATAACAGTTCGACGAATGACGTCATATTTGCCTTAAGTTTTACTCTAATGATACAAACGTTTTTATTGTTACATTGGGACTATTTGTTACAAACTTCTATTGTTAAAGTTAGATTTTTTTTTTTTATAAGCATTTTCTAATGGCATAGAATTAAGGCGATATTTACAAAGTCACGTACTGTTCTTATGGAATATTTACAAGTCAGCTATATAAAATATAAATGGAAAGACCTTTGTTTGTATTAAGAAGTGCTAAGCTTATTGGCTGACTTAACCATCTGGGTAGAAGGTTTAAAAAACTAACCAATTACAAATTATGTACTAGAACGTTTATAGCACGTGATTTTACTGTTACAAGCACTTCTTGGAATCGGATGTTTCTTAGAAATCAGCTAAAGACGGTCATTTAGAGGTCTTACCAAGTTATCTAAAATTTCAATAGAAAAATGGTCAAAATTTTTTAAAAAGGCTTTTTGTTTTCAACTTGGTTTAAAGTTTTTGATGAAAATGATTTTAAGTACGAGTGCAAAATATAATTTGTGTGGATATAGTGGTTTCAAGCGTGTAATTTTCGAGTAAAAAACCACGTTTGTTTTTGTGATCATCAACTTAAATAAGGAATACATATATTCACATTGAAAGGTAACATTTTTTGCTATATTTAAATTAGTTTTGGGGTGCCTAGTGTTTGAAATGTGCACTTTAATAAATTTCAAGAAAAATATTCTAAAAGTGAACTATCGTTATGAGTTATAAACGTGCCAGGGTGTTAGCCACTAAAATAAAATCAATATACATGACAAAAATGGGTAATGAACGAAAAATAAACGAACTCCTCCTCCTCTTCATTTAAATTAGCAATGCGTATAGAGCTTCATCTATTTAGTTGTCTTAAACGGCAGAAAATCCAACCCTTTTCTTATGAAACAAAAGTCATACCATCCTGTTAACTGGAAATGGTAGCTGTAAAACCCTTTCGCTAGGAATGCGAGATGTAAAACCCTTTTCTCTAGAAATGAAAACAATGTATCTGACTGAGAATTTAAGTTTATTATACTACAATTTACAATAATAAATAAAAAAATTAATGTAAAAAAGATACACGAGCCACTTTAGTATGAGTTACCTCTTCTTGGTCTCTAAATGTAAATGATCTACGATTGCTAATAGTATGCCAGCCGGTATTATGCGAACAAAATTCCTCACTATACATATTAAATAAAGGTTTTTTTATGCAATTACTACAGAAACTTTTCTGAACGTCCCAAATTACTTCTACCATCATGTCGTCTCGATGCACTACTGTATGAGTTTTTACCGCTAGATATTTCGTATTTGGTTCGTCCATATCGCTAAAAAAGACAAAACAGTCTCTGCAAACTCTACGTTGGCATTTCCTTTCACCTTTTCTCCATGTTTTTAAAAAATAGTCATATTCTATGTGGTGGTACCCATCCAATAAAAAGAAAGGGATGGTAACTCTATTCCTTTGCGTAGCTTGAAATTGAGCAAAAGTCAAGCGATTATCCACTTCGAATTCAATTTCTGATTCTGTGATCCAAAGCCAATTTGGCATTTCTTCGGGGTATAGATCCTCTTCGCCCAGGTTCCCTCGTTCACCAATAGCTGCTTTCCAAAATACCTGTTCAGATACTCCCCAAAGTTGGCGTGGAATTGTTTTCTTAATATCATTAAAGGTTTGCTCCGTATTAGCTAAAACGAATTCCATTGTTACTACCATGGCTCTAATGGCCATGGATCTCAAAGACATGGGTGACCGAGATTCCATATTGATTTTAAATATATGAAGAGATGCTTTAAAGTTAATAACTGAATGTTGTATGTGCCCTTAAGTTTTAAATTTCCCCTTAAATACCTACTGTTAATTAGATAAAAATATTCGCCAAAAGTAACATTAGGTCGATTGAAAGGTTACTTACCGATAACTGGAATCGAACCAGGATCTTTCGAATTCCATATTTAGCAGCCAATACGCTACCAATCGACCTAATGTTACCTGTGATCTTTGAGTGTGAAACTATAAGTCTATTTTTCCAATAACTACTATTTATACAATGTATGACGGAGGTGATATTAGATTTTTTGGCAAAGGTAGTTTAAGTATAGTAAAGCATATATAAGGCTCATTAGACTTCAAAGTTAATTGTTGCGTTGAGTCATAATTCCAAGAAAAATCCTTCTATGCCAGAACTTCGAATTAACTAAAACGTCATTGTTTCTAAGGCTTGAGTTCCAAGAAATTTTAATTTTATTTAAAGGTATGGTTGTTAAGTTTTATTTCTCTATTCGTTTAAGTATGTAGCGCCAATTTTCCCCTGCTTTCACGTACAAAAGCGGTAGGCATGATAAACTACATAAATTACCTTTTACACTCCCTTTAAGAAGTCTGAACAATATAAATACCGCACCCACCGCCCCGCAAACTACAAAATATCCTCATTGCTTTCGCTTAATCTCCCTGCTAAAATTAATAATTTCTTCAAAATGGTAAGTAATATATATAAAATATATTTTTTGGTACTTTTTCTTACTACCCCATAGTTTTATGTTATCTAGGCTCAAAGCAGCAACCCTTGGGAGACTCTTCAACTACAGTTTAGTCAATCCGAACAAATAGGAGTTAAACTATGCAAGTTTAATAATAAATTATACGTAGACATAAGAAAGTACGCTCTACCCAGAATACCCCTTAAATCGGGGGTATGCATACCCATTGAAATAGTAGACGACTTAGTTAAGGTTTTGAAATTAGCATCTCTGAATAAGTTACCGCAAAGTTCCTGTTTGCCTGGGATGTTGGAAATCGAGAAAATAAAAGAAAAGGGTTGTCTAATAACGAAATATAGGGGCCAAGCGCGCGAGAAGCAACTGGATTTGAAGGCCGTCGATATACCGGAAGTAGTAGAACTAATATCGAGCATCTTGAAGAAGGTTACGTTGAAGTAGTAAAATGTCTGATGATGAACCACTAGACCTTTCTATTTTTAGAGCAGAAAACTTTTATGAATTAGTTAAAGTAAATGTAGCCAGATCTAGGAAATTTAACTGTTCATCCTACGAATACAAAATTATCTTTAAAAACCTTGATAAAATATGTGTGACGGAACTATATGAAAAATTGAAACTCATATTTCAATCAATCATTGAGACTATTATCAACGCGGGTAGAGACTACAACAGAGTCAGGTTTTGTGTTAGAAGTGACCAGCTGGAAAATGCCATAAATTTAAGATTTATGGCGTTGAACGAACTGACAGTTGATAGGCTTTTGGTGCTATAAGTCAAGTTAGTCAATCAAATCGTAATTTCATTTTAGACGGTGATATTAGAATTGATGCAATTTTTCTAAAAACTGATATTCCAATATCGGGTAGAAAATCAGTCAGAAATAGATCGATGTTATCACTAGAACATTACATGAAAAACGGGAGGACTTTTTTACCAATTTTAAACGATGACGATCTTTGCGTAGCTCGAAGCATAGTGTGCGGAAAAATGGTTGCGGACTTAACCTATTTAAAACAACAAAAACAAGATAGATCTGGTTTCGACTATAACGATATACCGTAGAATACAGGCACCTAACAGACCGCTACAGAGGGAAGAGGCCCTAAAACTTCACCATGAAGCTAACTTACCGGTAGGACCCGTTAGTATAGAACAGATTTCGGCTTTTCAAAAAATCTTAGAACCCGAATACCAAATTATAGTGTTTAGCGCTGAAAATAATTTTAAGAAAATTTATGAAGGTGAAATTTACGCGCTGAAAAAAAAATTTTCCTTCTGCTTGTAGATACACATATGCATGTTATTAAAAGTTTAGCAGCCATGTTCGGATGTGTTTCTTATTGTAACAAATGCTTAGTAACATTTAGTAATGTATTTAGGGCCTCAAATCATAAATGTTATAATGAACCCACAAAATTTGGCGATGTTACTCTGAGACATTCCACGAGAGCCCATCCTTGGACGTCGTGAAATGTCCAGATTGTAATAGGTATTTAAAGGTCCCGAATGCTTCCAAATACATAGAACTAATAAAATTTGTGAAAAAGTAAAAACGATGCAAATTTGCTGCGAGGAAATTGAAAAAAACACAAATGTAGTAAAGTATGCCCAAAATGTAAAATTGAACACCCGCCTAGGCTTTGTTATGTCCAACCCCTTACTAAAAGTATAAGGAAACAACTTATTGTTATTTCGATACCGAATGTATAGTAGATAATTCCCTTCATACCCCAATACTTCTAGTTTCTGCTATGCAAATAGAGGAAAATGTTTACGATTATAACATTTTTAGAGGACTAGATTGCGTAGACAAATTTATGCAATACCTAACCCAAGTAGATGAAAAATTGTTTTTACAAGAGACAAAAAAGACGTAGAGTAACCAAACCTAGGTTTGAAAATGTTACTATTGTTGCTCATAACATGAGAGCCTATGACGGGTTTTTCATTTTACAATGGTTAATCCATAATTATGGAAAAATAGAAATTATATTCGATGGAGCAAAACTGCTAGCAATGTTTGTTAAAAACCAAAATTTAAAATTTATATGTAGTTTTTCCTTTCTGGCTATACCATTAAGGGCTTTTTCGGAGACATTTCAGTTGGGTTCAACCCAAGCAGTTTTTCCCATATATCTTTTTAAACAAAAACAATTTAGATTATTGTGGAAAAATTCCCGATAAATCTTATTTTCAGCCAGAGTTTATGAAAAAAGATGATAACAGCTTTTGAAAAGTGGTATAGTGAAAAGTCAAAACAACCCGTTTATAATGCCATGTTAGAGTTACAAGAATATTGCGTGGCTGATGTCCAAGTCCTTCAGAAGGGTGTAGACTGTTTTCGTAACCATTTCAAAACAGTAACGGGTTTAGACCCAATGAATTGCGGTGCGATAACCATAGCTGGAGCTTGTACTTCGGTGTATCTTCACACATACTTACAGAAGAATACCCTTGGTGTCGTTCCAAACCCTGGATTCCGTGGTTCAGGTAACCAGAGCAAGAAAGCCATAAAATGGATGGCATGGGTAAGTAAGGAAAGAAACGTCGAGATTCAAACTGTAATGTCAGCATCAGGAAAAAGAAAATTGGACCATATGCAGTTGATGGTTATTGTAGTGACCCGGAAATAATTTTAGAATTCATGGGCTGTTTATATCACGCGTGTAAAAAGTGTTACAAAGGAAGTGAGTGGAATAGCGTAGTTAAGGAAACCAATAAAGTTATTTACGAAAAAGGACTTGATAGAATACAATACATTAAAGAGCTTCATCCTAGGGCTGAGATCATTACTATGTGGGAATGTGATTACGATAAACTGATGGCTGAAAATTCAGATTTTAGGGAATTTTGTAATTCAGTCGAAGTGTGTGACCCTATCTTATCAAGATCAGCGCTTTATGGAGGAAGATGCGAACCCCTAAAGTTATACTATAAAGCAGATCCAAGTAAAAATGAACGTATTTTATATTTTGACATTATGTCTTTATACCCTAGTCAAAATAAATATGGTATTTACCCGAAGCATTTCCCTGAGGTGATTCAATTCAATTTTGATTATCGGAAAGACGCTTATTTTGGAATCATGTCGGCGACATTGTTACCCCCATATGGTCTGTACATTCCTGTATTACCCTACAGACATAATGGGCGATTGTATTTTCCTTTATGTAAATCTTGTGTAATCGAAGAAAATACTGAACTTTGTAGTCATAGCGATGGTGAAAGGTCAATTTCGGGCGTGTGGTGTACCCCAGAAATTTATAAAGCTATGGAAATGGGTTACAAACTTTTAAAAATATCAGAAGTGCATCATTATAAAGAAACTTTCAAATATGAAAAAGGTGTAAGCGACGGACTTTTCGGTGGTTACGTAAATAAATTTTTAAAGATTAAGCAGGCCAACTCGGGGTTCCCCTCCTCAGTTAAAACCTTCGAAGAAAAGAGGGAATATTTAGATTCAATTTATGAGACTGAAGGAATCAAAATCGAAATGGATGAGGTAACTAAAAACCCTGCTATGAGAGCAATCTCAAAATTTGTTTGAACTCACTATGGGGAAAATTTGGATTAAATACTAACAAACCAAAGTCTATCATAATAGATGATTATAAAGATCTAATTGGCATTTTAGTAGACGACACAAAAGAACTTATAGATTTAAGGCCCCTAAACGAAGAGCTATGTTTGTTAACGTATTTTTTAAGGATGAGTTTCAACCCACATATTATAAGGGGAACCCATATGTTGCCAGCTTTGTTTCATGTTATGGTAGATTAACTCTTTATGAAACACTTTGCAAAGTTGAATCGTGTACTTTATATGGATACTGATAGCGTAATCTTTGTTGCAAAAGAGGGGGACTACATACCCCCCACCGGTATTAACTTGGGGTGTTGGGTAAACGAACTGGGAGAGGAATCAATTTTAGAATTTGTTTGCAATGCTCCAAAAAGTTACGCGCCCTGAAAACTACAGACAACAAAACTATCGTGGAAAGTAAAAGGGCTTAAGTCTTCAAATCGAATAAATGAAAATATTGAAATTTTGACTCCATATTTGAAGTATTCATAATCAATCGAAAAGAATTAAAGTAGCCGTTTCCTTTTAATGTACGTAGAGATAAATATACGGC